>VYZU01048146.1:0-44197 GCA_013401355.1 Ceyx cyanopectus | reverse complement strand
TCTGATCTGCTTTAAATTGCACATCTCTGGAGAGAAGGACATCTTTTAATTCCCCCAAACCTTTATATCTTTATGGCTTTGCATAAATACTAAACCCTTCCTGTTTTCTTTGGTGCTGTTTATTTGGTTTCTATAATTTGTCCTACAGAACCCAGAAGCCTGAGGGGCTAGCCAGAGCTCCACTGAGGCAATTAAAGAACTCAGAACAATAAACTGAGGGCTATCTTGATGAGTTGGCAGACTAAGGAGTGTTGCTATGTAATGGAGGATGTAGCTGGGTTATTGGCTTGTTTGGTTTTGGATTAGAGTGGGTGTACATGATGCATTTCTGTCTCTGCCTCTGTGATGGTGAATGTCATCCTCAGAAACAAGTGATTGTGCTTGTTCAGGGGGAATACCTTGAGAGAGGCTGAAGAGCAAGAAGTGGTCCACCTCCTCCAACTGACCCAGGTGTTAATGTGACAACTTGCTTGTGGCATCAGGAATGCAGACAGACAGCTAAGTGGCTGGGGATGTCAGAACATGCAGGAATGCAGCTGTGCAGAAAGCAAGGGCCAGTTCAAAACCTTAGGGTCAGAATGTTGGTGAGAAGCCTTGGATGGAACTCTATGGCCTGGTTCAGAGCCTTGCAGAAAGAGCAGACCCAACTTTGTATAACTAAAGTAGCCATCAGAAGATAGTCTGTGTTAGTCCCCCAGCTGTCAGGCAGCTATCTCAGTGTATTTCTGCCACTGCAAAAACAGTGCTGCTGAACAGAGTGCCCCTTCTCTTAATTTGATGCTGTTACAATCCATTTGAAGGCTTAATTCTTCCCTGGGCAGAAGAGCAAGCACTTTAAAGACTGTCATTGTTTTTACTCTGTCCCTAAAGAAGGATAGAACAGTAGAGAGAAGCAGAAGGTTTATTATAACAGAGGAAAGTAGTTATCTTGGGAGGGTCTTTGAGGACTTCTGCTATGAGGTTAAGCTGATTTTAGTTCTAGTTGCTGTATTTACAGATAGGTAGGTTTTGGTTGCTGCACATTTTTTTCCTCCTCTTTCATCCATTGCTCTTTCTACAGTTGTTGGGAGAGCAGCACTGGGACTGCTGTGGATCTAGAGAAGCTTCACTGGGCTGCTCTCAATGCCTTCCCAGATGTTTCCCAGGCTGGAATGACTTGCATGTCTCTGCTGATCATCATTTACCAGTTCAGCTTGACCTTTTGATGTTGTGGAGTATAGTGATGCTGTGGTGGAGCTGACTTCTCTCTCTTGGTAAATTAATATTTATTTTCTGAATCTTCACACTTTGGGACACCATAAATACAGAAACACTTAATATTTTTTTTAATGGTAACTATTGTGGTAGTGAAAAGCCTACCTGTCTAGTTCTCAGAAGTCAGTGTAGTCATTTAGAACAATATGACATTGAAATACAATGGGGTTAGTAGTTCCATTCCTGCTTACTTCCCTCTCTTGGGAGTCTTGTCTGTATTCACAGCAGCTTTTTGTTGCTTTGCTCACACATCCTCGTGTGTCTCGCCTTTACTCATCACATTCTTCATTACTGGGAAGAACATTGAGTTGCTGTCTCTTTGAGCAGCCATCCTGAGAGAAAGATGGACACAAACACTTGTAAAACATGAGGGCCTAGGGGGTTTATTCTTATATTCTTTCAATTTCAGCTTGGAGAGCAGCACACAGAGCATCCTGAGAAAATTACTGTATTACATCTATACAGGACAGGAGCCTACATTCTGCTTCAGTGACCTCTCCCTTTTCATATGGCAGCATCCTGAGGTTGATGTCCTTGTTCACCAGCAATTTAGGAAGCCTGTGTTGCTCTGAGGTAACAATTGCAGTTTTGTCTGTTGCACACATTCATAGTTTTGTCTGCATCCCAGTCTCTCCCAGAGGAATGTCAACAAACCCTCATAACCTCTGCCCCCAGCTGTGTTTTTAGCTGTGGTATCTTCTGAGTTGCCTTTCAGGTTCAGCTGGTACCTCCTGCAATAAAAGCAAGGAAGGGCTGTGTGTAGCTTTGCAGCTGGTTCCAGTTCCAACTTGTTTAACTACCCCATGTGAATGCTTTCTAGCAAACACCTGAAGATGCAGCTGTGCTCTGCCACCTTCTGCCATGTTCTTTCCTGTGCATATACACCAGAATATATATATATATTTAATTTTTCCCCCCCTGAATTTTAGAAGTTTTGTTGGTAGCTATTTTTTGGTTATTTGCTGCTGCTGTTACTATTACTTGGTGGCAGGTTGGGTCCCACAGAGCACCCTTTGCCATTTGCATCCATCTGCAGGTGTTCAGCACGTGGTGAAGTAGCTGTTATTCTTCCACAATTACTTGTGCCTGTGTCTCTTTGGCAAGGAGACTACATTTGCTTCTCCCAAGTCAGGTAGTATTTCTTGATGAATGCTTTTCCATTGCTTTGTAAAATTTTTGTCTGTGCAAAAGCCCAATTTAATAGCTTCATGCTGCTTATCCAGCCTGTGGGTTCTGTGACTGAAGTGATGATGCTGTTTTCAGCTTTCTTTTTATTGTTCCAGTTTTTCTCTAGTGTCACAGATACTTGGTGAAGCAGCTGCTGTATTGGCTAGGATTGTTCTAGTGCTTTTCAGGTGTAACACAGCTGGAAGACACCCAAGTAGTTCAGAAACATCTTGGTAATACCCAAGAGATGCTAGTCCTTTCTCAGCTTGGAGCTTTCTTGACCATGTGTATGGCTGTATGATGCTTCTATTCCCCTTACAGTTGCAAAAACATGGCTGATCTGCTTCCTAAACTTCCTAAAAGCATCAAAAGTTGACCTCTTCAAGTGCTTATTGTTGGCCTGGAGTCATGTGCTGCTTCTAATTCTGTAGTTTGGTGTTTTCACTGTGTGGAAAGGGGTCTTGGGAGAGGCTGAGAGGACTGTCCCAAATAGCTAGTACTTGGTGCTTATGGTGTTCACCTGAGGTACAGAAGGTTGGAGTCTGTGCATCTGATCACTGAGTAGACCAGGAATCTGCAGTTCCTACAGGAGTACTCAACTCGGTAAGTAGCCAGTTACTGCAGAGACTTTCCCTTAACTCTTATTTCTTTGAGGAAATTGCTTTGATGCTGGAAGGAAACTTTGATGATGATATTTGATGTGGGGGACCATCTTTTTGTAGAGATAGCCAAGATGTTAACATGCTGCCAGTGCCTGTACACCTGGCCAGTTGAGGAGGCTGGTTCTGGAGCCTCCCAAGTTTAGGTGCCCCTCTATGCTTGTGGAACACCTTACATCCAGGCAGCTGCTTGTCTTGTGTTGCAGCACTGAACACTGCAGAGTCAGAAGGCTTTGAAGAATCTAGAACTAGAGGCTAGATGTTTTCTGAGTTCTGTTGTATTTATGCCTTCATATGCCTGGGTGGAACTTCTGGGCTGTGGGGTCTTTTAATTAGGTGTTAGGGAAGTTGCAAGGCCTCCAAAAGTAGAAAAAAACTGTTAAAACTACATAGGGAACTTGAATTACATGTATGATGCAAGTTTGAGTTATTTGTGTTTTGGGTGGTCCTTGTCACTGTACACCCTGGATTCCTTCCTAATGGCAGGTAAAATACACACTGATAAATCTGTAAATATATAAAGGCTCTGAATTTTGCTGGACTGTTGCTACAGGTGGTGTAACAGAGGAATTCTGTGGTAAAATCAGGATATTAGGTTGTCTTCAGAGCAGCATTAATTGGCCTTAATCGTGTGGAAGGATGAAAGCACCACAAACTTTGAAACCATGCTTTCCTTCCACAGCTTCCAAATAAAAGCAAAGCTGACAGTAGGCATAGAATAGTATGTGGTCATGTAATTAAAGACTGCTTCAGAATGCCCCAAAGGGCCAAACTCAAGGAATTACTCCATCTTCATCTTAAAGTTTCTTAACCATTGAAAGCTGAAATTTTGCATACTAAAAGATGAAGCTCGTGTTGGTTTGGGTGAATAATTTTCCATGTTTTGAAGGCAGCAGAAGACTTACTCCTTAGGTCTGCCCTATGGGTATTAACAGAATAATCCAGAACTGTAGCAAGCTGTCTGACAGCATGGAAGCAGGATGGGGAATGCTCTGTTTGTAAGACTTTTATAGATGTTTTCTGACAATACAGGTGGGTCCTAAAGGTATTGAAGCCCATTCCAAAGTCCTGATAGAAAGTGTGTGTGTACTCCAGTCCCCACCTCAAGAAAGGATGCTGACAGGGTGAGCAGGATACAGTGGCAGTTCCCTTTGTAAGAAGGGTGGTCAGTATGTGTTGCCAGCCTCTTCCAGAACTGGGAAGACTCATCTTCAAGTATTTCCATACTAGAGTTCTGATGAGAGTGGTGTTCTGCAGTGGGAATACTGAGAAGAGCAGCTCTGTGTGGATTCTAATCTTCAACTGGGATCTCAAGCCAGTCATTAAAAAATGAAGACAATTTGGTTTGCAACTTGAATTCAATTATGTTTCTTTTATCTAGATACAGCAGATTCAATATGCTATATCAGTATGACAAAAAAGGGTAGTGAATTATCATGGCCCCTAAAACCAGTGTTGGGGAAGGAAAAGATTTGTAGATGCTAGTTAACATACTTTGACAACTGTTTGCCAAAGCCATTCATTACATCTGCCTCTGCATTAGAAAGGGCACAATATTTCATTTTCCTTTTCCTTTCACAAATAGAAAATTGTGTAGACTTGCAGAAAGTGCAGCTATAACTCGTTATGTATTGTTAAGGCTGTCTGTGCTAAATTTATCAAGCTTAGACAAAAAGAACTCTGAAATCACAATGGATCCATCTTAATTAATGTTCTTTAAGTGACCAGTACACCTGCTTGGAAGTAGGAGGTAAGAGCAGACCAGTTTTCTGGCAGTGCAGCAATAATGCTTTCTCTCTAGAGGAAGCTGGAAAAATAGAAGTTATACTTTGATTTGAGCCCTTTCAGAAATCAATCCAGATCCTGTTTTGCAAGTGAATTATCCCAGTATCTGTAAAACAAAAGAAAAAAATTATATATATACTGGACTGTTGTGTCCATGTGATAATGGTTATCTCACTGTTGGCTAGTGATGTAGTCAAGCAGTTTACAGTTTCACCTTCACCCCATATAAAGTCCATTTCTAATACAGTTGGGACACTGTGTTTATAGAACTCTCCAGTCATAAAACCATCATAAATGGTTATCCATCCTTCAGCATATTTGCTGATACAGCTTATCTCTGCTGGTGCCAGGAGTGGTGCTGTGAAGACAGTCCTTAATGACAGCAGAAAGCAGAGGGTGAACAGAAAATGTGACACTGTGCACAGAAAGAAACAGCCAAGAGGAGAAGGTCAGGGACATGTGGACATGATACTGGCATGTGTTGAGTTGCCTTGGCAAGAATACACTGCAAGACAAGATAAGGAAGATAATGGGAAATACTGCACTGGGCTTGCTGATGGGTACCTGAACTCTGAGATTTCAAGAAGCTTGTTGCACACTGGCTTCTGGATTGGGGGTCACACTGGCCATAGATTTCATGGGGAAAGGGCTAATAAACCAGCAGGGTGAGACCCTGCATGTCTGCTTCTTTAGGGCTAGACAGGGTTTGGGTGCAGTCAGAGCACTTGAGTGTCCATCACTGTCACCCTCTGGTGAAACTGCCCACAGCAAGACAGCCTTGATAGGCATTTTAGGATCCCAATTTAACTGTAGGTTTAGTTCTATTGCTATCTGCAATCTCAGCTGCTACGTGAGCACTGGAAAAGGTTTCAGGGGCTGTCTGCTTTTAGAGCTCCTTGTTACAGGCCTCACATTCAGCTGTTAACTGAAACCATTTTGAACTTTTCCCATGTGTTTTTCCAACACCATCCTTTGACCTACATTTCACCCCTTCCTGCACTTCTCCCACCTTGCTGAATTTTTGGAATACTGACATCCGTTGTTTTTTTTTTTGTCAGTACTTTTTATGTGTAAATTCTAACAACAGAAAATAGAACTCATTTACTGTAGTTTAGTTCTATTTCTTGATGTATTTGCCAAAAATCTCCATTAAACTTTCAAAGAAAAGCAACCTGCAGAAGTTGCTATCAGCCTATTTCCTTAGTTGCTTCAAATAGTTCCAGAGTTTCTTGAGCTTTTTCTGTTAAGCTATTGCAGATATGAAACATTCCTCCCTCAGCCTGAGCATGTACAGACCTCTCACACAAATTCATGATGGAATTTGTGTGATTGCACAGTAACTCATTCCAGTCCCAAGTGTCATTAACAGCAAAGCTGTTACCATTTTCACCAGACAAACCTCAAATACTTTAAACTTCAAAATGTAGATGGCTTTGTTTTCCTGAAATGACATCTGGTTTACTCTGCTCCTCAGATTCTCAGGGGTTTGGTAATACATGAGTCTGTAAAAGTTGGTGAGTTACAAGTCATCTGGTGCAGGATACCTAGTTGTTTTGATCTGTAAATACTGGATTATTTTTCCTTCAGACTACAACAGCCTGCTACTGAAGTCAGTGGAAGGAGCTGATGAAGACTTTAGTGCATTCACTGTTTGAGTGATGATACTGTTTCCTATCTCTTTAGAGCCTTGTTACATCCCTGTTTTGAAGGAAAACATGCCCTCTTCTAGAACCACAATATTTTCTTTTTTTTTCTATTTATTTTTTTTTCCCTGTAGCAGTTCCAAACCTCCTCTTTTCTATTTGCCTCCTGTTCCATTTTAGCTGCTAGAATGCTCTCAGCAGAGCAGCTGCTGCTGACCTCTTCTTTGCTATTGTTATGCTTTGCTACTAACATCCTAAAGGGAGTTTTCATTTCTTGGTTATTTGAGATTTTCACCTGGGGAGGTTTTGCTGGCTTGGTTAAAACTCTGGGCATGAACTGAAGGTTCCCTTTTCCAGTCAAGCAACAACAACAACAAAATTAATGTTCAGACACCACACAATTGGGATGTGCTCTTTAGGCTCAAATATGCCAGGTAGGAAGAATGAAACACAAGGCTAAATTTATAGGATAGATACCTATCATTCAACAAGGTGAGCTCCTATAAGCCACAATTCAGCATAATATAGGAAACATCTAGATAACCTTAAGCAATGGACTGATTTAAATTAAATCCTTAGAGTTAGACTAGTCAATTTAAGGAGTAGAAGGAACAGCATGTAACTCCTGTGACACAGATTTCACAAAGTGGATAATTCATAATTAACTTTAATAAGTAGAACAGTGTACAGACACTCTGGGCTCTTCTCAGTGGATTAAATACTTGATACAGTGAACCTTTAATGACTGCCCCATATCCCACAAATTTTGAGTGAAACTGGGAAAAAAAATTGGAATGTTACAGCATAAAATAGGCAAGCTGCTCAAGTAGGGGTTTGTTTTATTAGTTGATTAATCTCTAAAACCTTACCTTAGGGATTTGTGAGATGGTATCAAAGTGTAAGCTTAAAAAATAACAGACACAAGCCATTATAAAGTTTGCAAGTAGCTTTTAGGTCTTGAAGTTCCCAGACTAGCATGAGCCACTTCCCTCTGGAGATGACCAGGAGGAAGGAGGAGATTGAAGGTTTGCTTATCCCAAAGGACAGAGCAGAATCCCTCTGTTTCACAACCTCATGATTCATGGTTGGTTTCTTCTGTTTCAGAGTGGATCTATTTCATCTTGGACTGTATCCTGAACTGAGTTGAAAGCAACTGTGTTTGATTCACAGAATTCTTTGTAAATTCTTTTCTATTCCATAGTTAAAACTTTTAATGCTGTGAAGTTACTCCTTTTTTGGTTTTGGAAAGGCTACCACTTGGGCAGGAAACATAAGCTTTTTCTATTCTTGGAAAATTAATATATTTTCCAAGAATATATTTCTTGGAACCTTGACTCTATAAATAACTGTTCTGTAGAGTACCTAAAATACATTAAAATATCAAGCCTAATATGATAAATATCCCTAAAGATAAGAAATATTTTTTTTTTCCTCTTAAAGTAGTTGCTGTAACTGAAGTTTTTCAAAATGCCACATACCATTATGGTGTCACCTCAGCCGTTTTTCTGTCCAGGTGTATTTTGTTTTTCCTGCTGTTTGTAAACATCATGTAACACGAGCTGAGTGTACCTAAATACTCAAGAACATCTTCAGCAGCAGTTTCTCAGGTGGCACAAAGGCAATGAGCCATGTGTGGGGGATGAATGGGGCTCACAGGGCTGGTTTATAGAGGGAGTGAAGGTGAAAGACCCACCTGGGCATGCAGCTGTTGGTGTGATGCTGCTGGCAGCTTAGCAGCACAAGTGAGGGTGCAGGGGCTGCCTGGTGAGAGACAGGGATCATTCAGTGAAGATGGGAAGCTGGAAGCTCTGAACAGTGTTGAAAGATGTGATGAAACAGTGGGGGATGTTAGAGGAATTAGAGCAAAATGACTGGGGCAAAAGGCAAGGTGATTTACCTTCATAATCTGTGTGGGGTAGAAAGGATTGAGGAGAGCCTGAAGGAAAAAGGTGGGTAGAAAGAAGGGTTATTGTGACATGCTCCCTGGGTCTATGTTTTATTCTCTGAAACCAGATATCTTTGAAAAGCCTAAAAGGATAAGAGTCATTTCACAGAATCACAGCATGTCTTTGGTTGGAAGAGACCTTCAAGATCATCTAGTCCAACCTTCAACCCAACACTGCAAGCTCACCACTAAACCATGTCCCTGGTTTAATTTTAATGCCATTCAAATGCTTCTTGGGCAGGTCATTCCAGTATTTCTTCACCACAAGGGTTATCAAATATTTCCTAATATCCAGCCTAAACCTTCCCTGGTTCAGCTTGCTTCCAATTAAATGGATTTTATTTCTGAGGACAGGGCAAAATTCTGTAACAGTTCTGCACTTTTCAGTTCCTACCTTCAGTGGGTTCTGCAAATTGCTTGTCAATTTATAATAGTAGCAGGTTATTTTGTTTGTCAGTGCTTAAGTATAAACTGAGATCTTCTGGAAATAGGATAACATACCAGAGGCTGCCTAGCACTCTGAAATAGCTGACTACTCAGACTTGAATTTCACTAGAAGCCTGCAGTGGACCTGGAAATTAGAGAGCAAGTGTCTCTAGTTGATCAAACCAAAGCTGGAGGAACACAACACTTGTGCTGACTGTAATGCTATGACTGGATTGTGTAATAACTATAATAGTGACAGCATCTCAAAGGGTAACCTTTAGTTACTCTGCCTTCTAACCAAACTCTTTAGGAAGGAAAAATAACACTAATTTCACACGTGTTGGGAAAATTCAATTTCCCAAGGTAGAAGAGCATAGGGACATCTCTACAATGTCAAACCAAACTCCCTTCTAACTCAGGATTTTTGCCTCCAAGGGTGACCAGATTTTTAAGGGAGAAAAGATAAAATGTGGCAAGCAGAATGGCACTGGCTGGATTTTAATTTCTTATTTCAAATAGTCTGCAGATTAGGATCTTTTTTGAGTCTAAATTTGCTTTCAAAGCATCTTGTGCAACCAGCATGGTGCATTCCCTTACAAATGCATTTAGCTGCTTTGCTACTGTCTTCTGCCTTCCAAGTCTTCTTCCTCAGCTCAGTGTTATGTGCAGGGACTTTCAGTTAATTTATGAGCCAAATACTTTTAGAAGTGATGTAAGAAACCAGAAATGAAGGTAGTGAATAAATCTGAATACTGTGTTGGGGAGAGGAAAAAAAAAAAAACAAATAATAAACCCCATAAATTAGCAGCTCATAAACATTATACAAACCAAGTTGCCACTATCTTCTAGAATGGATAGTATCCCCATTGCTGAAGAAGCTCTGATTTACCTGCCTTTTTTCTTTTCCCCATTGAGGACAACCAATAGACAATGTTTGAGTATATCAGACATTAGATGGTCTCTCCAGCAACTTGTCTTCTGATTTTTGTTGGGCTGTTTGGGTTTATTTTGGGGATTTTTTGTTGGTTTTGTTTTTTGTTGGTTTTGTTTTTTGTGGTGGTTTGTTTGATTTTGCTGTTTGTGTTGGAGATTCTAGCACCCCTTTTAGATGAGATGTAAACAAACAGCAACCTGTATCCTCCGTGGCTGGTGCCCAAGAATATAGTACCACAAGAGATTTCTATATCAGCCCAAAGTGTGGCCTGCTGTGCCCCTGTTGTAGGCAGAAATGTTAGTTTCTTTAACTTCTCTAGGTGGTTCTTGTCTAACAGCTGCTGGGGGGGATCCCTGCTGCTCCCATTTCTGTACTGACTTTTCCTGGCACTTGCTAAAAGTAGTTCTGAAATCAGTCCAGGTCCCTCAACTTCTCCTGGGGAGGGGGGGTTGGGGATGTGGAGAGAGGTGAAAGTGTCTACCACAAATACATACTTTTCTTTTTCACTTCATTGTTGCCTCTCCACCTGAGTTGGCAGGCGTGCTGAGAGAATCGATGCTGAGGCAATCAGTGCCCAGGCAGCTGGCCAGAGCTGATCCCACCCCCCCCCCAGATCAATTCCCACCCTGCTCTTGCTCTGCTTACCTGCCACTTCAGAAGGGAGGGATGGGGAAGCAAGAAGAAAATTGCACAAAAAAAGTCTTCTAGGACCTTTGTAAATAGGCCATTTACTTGCAACCCTTCCTCTCATGCTAGATGTAGGTATGTACTAATGTTGCAGCACGGTGCTTTGTTTGATGACTTAGACACTGCTGAGGGGGAGCAGAGCAGGCAGAATGGCTGGCAAATCATGTGGAAGAGACAGAGCTGTCCTGCATCTTCAGTGCTCAACCTCCCAAGTTAAGTATTTATATTGGTCCAGCATTGCTGTTTGGACGTGTGCGAGGTTAAATAATCACATGGGCCACTGTGCCTCCTAATTTCTGAGCACTCCTCAAGGTGAACAGTTTTTGTTTTGCTTTAATAAGCCAGAAGTCGTGCATGTCTGAAGTGCCTCTTGTACAAAGATCTCAATTTACTTGGCAAACTTCCACCCATTAAGTCTCCCTGCTTTGCTGTCAAGGAGTTGAGGTATTGTTATCTCCATTAAGAGATAGTGAGCCAGGGATAAATGTCTGGGCTCTTCATATTGTTGCTGCTTCCTTGGGTTTCTTTCTGTTTTCCCTTTTTTTTTCTGTTTTCAAATGGGTAGTAGCCCTTAATTTAGAATGTAGCCTGTGGAGGCCAGAAATGGTTCTGGCCCCAACACAACAGGGATGACACCTCAT
The DNA here is from genome assembly GCA_013401355.1 of Ceyx cyanopectus. Classification (NCBI taxonomy): domain Eukaryota; kingdom Metazoa; phylum Chordata; class Aves; order Coraciiformes; family Alcedinidae; genus Ceyx; species Ceyx cyanopectus. The sequence goes on along the minus strand of VYZU01048146.1, from coordinate 33,056 downwards.
CCCCATGCCAACATAAGAACCTCTCTCTTTTTCTTCCCCTGCAAGTGGCTGGCTGTGACCCAAAATTCAGTGCTGTCCTTTGGGATTTTCTTGTCACTGCCACAGTTGCCATGGTCCCTAGGGAAGCAGTCAGCAAATAATTTAGGGGTTGGACCACCCAACAGCCACTTCTCCTTGCCTGTCACTGGCATGATGGTGACTTTTGCTGAGGTCTCATGTGTATATCTTGTGTATATCTCACAGATACATGTGCAGAGAGGATGCTCTAGCAGAGAACTGTCTCTGGCAGGGATAGTCAGGAATCAGGTCCTTTGGTTTCATATGGGGAATGTGTCTATCAGGGAGAAAAAAAAAAGCTAAGTGAATTGCTCAAAACATTGCTGAAAGACAATGGCAGATCTGCAAAAAAAATGAATATCATATGCTCCTGCTCACGTTTTTTTCTTGCAATAATACCAGTGCTGTGTAATTAAATATATTCAGAGGACATTACTGTGCAGGGGGCTCTGTTCTCTTACAGTTTAGGGTCTTCCATGGTATAGAAGCTGCTTTCCTCTTAGAGAAGGTAGTACCATTGTGCTTGGAACAGGTACAGCCATGGTGATAAGGAAGAACTAGAATTAATTTATTACCCATTAATTTGAAGGGGTGCTGATGTGCTTGCCTGGTTCCAGCAGTCCAATTGCAGCTCATCACACCAGGAAGTAAATATTGGCCACTGCCTTGGGAACACATTGGATCATAAACCATTTGTGGCAGTTCTTTTTTTTGCTCAGCACCTGATGGGATGAGGCCTTCTTTCTAACCAGGGAATGAGAGTGCAAAGGTTGCCTGTCACATGTCCTCTCCTGCTCTCAGATAAAGCTGGCAGGTAGAATTAGGCAGGTGACTATGTCAGGGCCTGATAGTGAGCTGTTGCCAGCTGCATGGTGTTCTGAGTGCAAGAGGAGTTCCAGCAAGATTCAAATGTCTGAAACAGCATAAGCATAGTATTTCTTGCTCTTTTCAGAGAAGGGCATATTCTGTTGTTTCATATAAATTCAAAGAGGTTTCGTAGTGATTTCTTTTTGCTGTTTGATTTTTCATGAAAGCCCTGTCTACCATAATTTCATCTTGGCACAGGGCTGGCTGGCAGCATCTGCAAAGGGCTACCATGGGGATGCTCTAAAAGTTGTTATGCTGAATTAATGTTTGCTATAGGTATGGAAAGTATATGATAGTCTTATGTATGGCTTAGAGTCTCCCACCCCTTGGAGCACTGAGATAAATCCCTTGGAGCTGGAGTTGCAAAGAGGTTTGAGAGGGAAAATTGTCTTCCTAGGCTGAGAGCCTGGAGATGCTAATGACTATGGAAAACTAGAATGAGTGGCATGACCAAAGTTTCTCACAATTACCTAGTTAAATGTGCCAGTGTGCTTCACACGTTGCTTTGTTTGTGTGATAGGGAAATGAAGATGAACATCTTAACAGCAGAGTGGTTCTTGAGGGCTCTTGTGATATGAGACTCACCCACATTTTGCTTTTATGCAGATAATTCAGGCTCTAGGACATGTGTTCATGCTGAAGTGTAACCTTGAACCATTATCACTATGAGCTGCCCAGCTCTGGTCTCTCTGTGGGGCTTGGCTTAGCAAGTCTAGTGCTGTCTGGAGTTGGGCCAAGGTCAGAGCAAGCTGAAATCTTGTCTTCTGACCCTTTCTGACTTGGGGTTCGAGCTACTTTCCTGGGATCTGAACACTGGGACTAAGGAACAGCTTACCTGGCAATAAAGCTATTTACTGTAACCCTAGCAGCTGCAGACTGCTCCAGGACACTCTGAACTGGGGGACTCCTGTCCACATGAAGTGATGGATGTGCTGTCATGGTAGGGAAAAAGCACCATCATTCAGGTAAAACGGGCATGGTATTTTACAGTTAGATACTGATAGGTTTTTATTGTCTATTGAGATATAATTTATCAGAATAATTTTCTAAGGTAGCTGAAGATTTTCTTCAACTTGAGCCCTTCAGTTAAAGCTTTTGTTGGGTTTAAAAAGTCTGGAATATTTCCCCATCTCTAGGGTGTGGGGATGGAAGATCATGAGAGCTTCTGATCAGACACTTAACTATTGCTATATTTGGCTGCTAGCTTGGACTAGAGAAGGCAGGTAGGGAAAAAATGAGAGGAGATGAGGAAGAAAAGCCTGATATACTTCTAATGTTAAAGTTCTGACTTTGGTCTCCAGTTTCTCAAATGGGGATTCACAGATTCACAGATATTAGGGGTTGGAAGGGACCTAGAAGATCATCTAGTCCAACCCTTCTGCTGAGAGCAGGGACATTGCAACTAGAGCAGGTGGCTCAGAGCCTTGTCAAGCCCCACCTTGAATGTCTCCAGGGATGGGGCCTCTATCACTGGAGTGGTGGAGCACTGGAACAGAAATTCTTCCTTATGTCTGATCTAAATCTACTCCTTTCTCATTTAAAGCCATTGTCTCTTGTCCTTTCACTCCTGGCCTTTGTAGACAGGCCCTCTCCAGTTTATAAGCTCCCTTCAGGTGCTGGAAGGTGCTTTAAGGTCTCCCCAGAGCCTTCTCTCCAGGCTGAACAATCCCAACTCCCTTAGCCTGTCCTTGTACAAGAGGTGTTCCAGCCCCACGATCATCTTCGTGGCCCTCCTCTGGACCCGCTCCATCAGCTCCACCTCCTGCCTGTCTTGAGTGCTCCGGGGCTGGACACAGTCCTCCAGGTGAGGTCTCAGCAGAGCGCCAACTCTCCTCTACCTCCCTTCTCAAGCCTGAACTTCTCTCGTCCTGTTCTCCCACGGAAGACCGTTTGGACGTCCCCAGCCACCACTCGCATCTCCCTTGCCCTCCCTTCCCGCCTCGCCGCGGTCGCCGCTCTCCGCCGCGGCCGGCAGTGCCGCACCGCGACCGCACGGGGGCGCCGCCACCCCGCGGACGACGCCGCCGCCGCCACGGGACAAAAGGGCCGCGGAGCCACCGGCTGCCGCCGCCCCTGCGCTGGGCTCCGCGCTCAGAACGGGCCTGAAGGAGCAGGACACAGGCGGTTCTGGCCGGCGAGACGAGCCACCGCTGGAGGAGGCTTCCCGGCGATTCGCAGGCAGAGTGTTTGCAGCTCGCTGCTCGCTTTATTGAACCTTCCCGCCTGAGGAAAAACCCCCGAGAGGAACGGAACTTTCTTTTTTTTTTCTTTTTTTTTTTCCCAAGGGCAAATGAGCGTGATGCTTTCAGGCAGGATCCCAGCAGTTGGTTTGGCAGGCCGGAGTGGGCCGGGGCGGGAAATCGTTGTACTTTTATTCCCCTCTTTGATCCCAGCCGGTATGTAAAAGAATCGCAATTACTCTTAGCCAGCACCTTTTACCCTGCAGCACCCAAATTCAAATACGAACCTGAACATCAGCTTCTTTTTTTCCTCTCCTTTTTTTTCGGTTCTGCAAAAACTTCTCGAGTGGCTTTTCACTTTGTGATCTCTTTTTGTTGTTGTTGTTGTTGGTTGTATGGGCTGAAGTCCCCTGGGTGGCAGCCCGAGCTACTCATTCATCATCATAACAACCGTTTAGTGTAAAATTAACAACAACTTAACTACTACAGCAATAAACATGGTCCTGCATTACCACAGATTGATGAGGATTACTTAGTTACAATCAGCTGGGGCACAGACTGGAGAGGAAAAAGGCTGCCAAAGCAATAGCTTTCCCAAAGTTTCAACCTGAACTTCCCCCCCTTCGGTGTTGCTGATGCTCGGGGGCTTGGGTTGGGAGGAAGAAAAGGGAGGGGAATTTCCTCCACCCCCCGGAAAGTTGGCTCTGTTTGCCTTGTGGGAAGAAAGAGGACAAAGTCTATTTCTTATCGTGTGCATCTGTTCACACACCTGATTTCCTCACCTTGTATCTTGAAAAAGATTGGTTGATTATCTCAAACGTACTTAGCATTTAATTCCTTCGCTGTTTAAATTCGCAGCTTAACCTTCTAAAATGCAGAAGGCGGACTCCTAAACGAGCTGACAATCGATCACAAAACAACAATGCATGAGAAAGAAAAGCTCTCGGGTAAATTGCTCCGGACTGCCACTAATGCAACATGTTGGGTGTCTTTCTCTCATTTCCCATGTAAACTCAGAAACGCTCATCACGAGAAACAAAGGACAAGGGGGAAATAGTTAAGCACACCTAGAGCTGCCGCCAAACAAAAGAAGAAAAAGCCTAAACAAACCCAAGGTTTTCTATTTCTCCCTGAGCCAAGTAATCCCTTTGATTACATCTAATACCTGCCAAAACCCAGATGGTATGCCCACCCATCTCACAGTGTGATAATGCCACATTGTGAAATCTACCCATTAATATTAATTGTCAGCTAGAGAATCTGTCTGAACTACTAAAGCTTGAGGTTGCCTTGAGAAAGCAGGGCATGATTTAGCAGGGATTTTAAGATAATTCTTATTCTTTCGTTCTCTACCTCACATACGTAGAATGTTAAAACAACAGCCCTAGAACGTGATTCCGATTTCTGCCTCTCTCCAACCTGGTTTTAAACTGCTGTGTACTTGGGGTCTGCACCTGCTGACCACAGCATTACCTGAGATGGGTGTGCAGGCTCCACATGGGTGCTTTGCACCGATTCAATCCTGACTCCCTGCTCGACACAGATGCGCTCAACCACACACGTGTAAAATGATTTTTTCTTTGTTTCTTTCCATCGCTTCCCCAGTATCCTCTCCATAATGGACTTGGTAATCCTTGAGAATTACCAGAGGAGTCTTTTGGATGCTATTTTTTTTTTTTCCAATAGTCAACTCGGTGGCCGAAGATGGTGTAAAAGAGGAGTAGAAGTGGTAGAGTAGTAGTGGAGCTGCACTCAGATTTTGAGGACCTACAACTGGGTTTGAGACAGAAAGGGCTCAGAAAAGAAAGAAGAGTGTGAATGAGAGGCGTTGGAATAAATACGTATTGTCATACATCAGGGGAGCTAGTACTGCCTCATTTCAAGCCCTGTTTTTAGAGTAATAGTGGTCGTTATTCGTGATGATGCCTGACTATTATCATTCACCTGCAGGCGTCCAGGCTCATTCTCCACTCATTGTGGCTCTGCTGACATGCAAAAAAGTAAAGCTGGGATCCTGCTGGGGCTCAGACACAAATCCCCAGAGGCAGGTTCTGGTCTCGAACTGCACTGAACTGTCCAAGAAAGCGGTGACAAATTTCGATGTATGCTGTTCTCAAAGTGGCCTGTCACTAAATAGCACCAATTTTACCTGGATGAGCTGTAAATGTGGGACCTGAAGGTATAAACGTTTGTTTTGACCTCTAGTCGAGCTGTCTTGTTACTGATCTCTGGTATAGATGCTGTATGTACTAGTGGCTCGATGTAAGCTGGCACTTCTGCGATGGAGGGGGGGAAAAAAAAAGACTTATGCAAGCAAGAATGTGGCAAAGCTACCGCGGTCTGGAAATTCAGGTTCCGAAGTCTGCTATTCCGTCCTTCCCTCATTCCTTTGCATCTGGCTATTCTGCAGAAATTTAGGTAATAAGGCTCTTCGAGATGGGAACAGCCAGGCATATGAATATATGAATATGCAAGTCAGATTTGGATTATCAGAGGTTCATATCAACATAGGTGTGCATGGGGCTGTGTTTCTTTGACGTTTTTCTTCCCACTCTGTGGCTCGTTTGGCTCCTTGCTGTGGGATCTGCTTCTATCAGGCCACTACCCTAAGAGTTTTACAAGAGCTGCTTGGAAAGGTGCACACTGCATTCACCCAACACCACTCCAAAAACACCCTGGCATGGATTTAACGCCTGAAAATGTGCATTGTATTCCCCAGAAGCTGCCACCCCTCCCGGCTCTTCTGTCCCAAACAGCCAGACTGGGTTTGCTCCTCCTTACTTTCGCATCCTCTCTTGGGTCTCAGCTGAGTGGCACCAGAAAGAGAGATGTGGAATAAAAAGTGGAACAGAGGACTTTTTCTTGCTGCTGCTGAGAGCCCTGCTGACTTCAGCAACACTAATGTTGTTAAGAATAGGTCTCTGCTAAATTTGCTGTTGTCTGCAGCTCCTGTAAACTTCTCATGACTTTACAACATGTGTGCACATGCACGGGGAGGGGAAACGCACAGTTTTTGGCAATTGAAAGTTTAATCAAAAGGCCACTTTTCCCATCTGTTCTTTTTGGACCCAGCCTCCCGAGGGTCAGTTTGATGCCATTTCATGCTGCTTCTAATCAATTTTATACCAGGAAGCAGTGTGAAACCTGCCTATTGGAGAGCTGGAGTGGCACGGAGCTCAGTACTGGGAACAGAGCTGGAAAAATATGTTGGGGATTTTGGGGCATAAACAAATGTTTCCTAATCTGGACTGCAACTCCGTGAGGCATGTCCTGACAAGCCAATGTGGATTGTAGCTGAAAACCACCGGGTTCCACTGCACTGTAACCTGCACATCCACCTCTTGACAGGCATGTTGTGGTATGCAGGCTCTGGAAAATAAGGTAACACAGATCAGGGAATCAAACAGGGTGATGATCACTGTGTTTTTGGCTTCGTAGAGCCAAAGGAAGCAGGTAGTAGTTTGTACTCAGTATTTCTTGTGTGACCATTTGGATCAGGCTTCACTTTTTGGAGCTTGCAGCCCTAGAGGATTAAAGGATTTGGAGGACATTGATAATTTCTCATGGTCTGTTTCTCCCCTCTATCCTTTCCATCTTGCAATTGTCTCTTCCATGACTGGGCAAACACAGGTATGTGCTGATTCCTGGGGGCTCTGTTCCTCACTCCACACACCCTGTAGAGAACCACACAGAAGAACTAAGAGTAGNCTGCCACCCCTCCCGGCTCTTCTGTCCCAAACAGCCAGACTGGGTTTGCTCCTCCTTACTTTCGCATCCTCTCTTGGGTCTCAGCTGAGTGGCACCAGAAAGAGAGATGTGGAATAAAAAGTGGAACAGAGGACTTTTTCTTGCTGCTGCTGAGAGCCCTGCTGACTTCAGCAACACTAATGTTGTTAAGAATAGGTCTCTGCTAAATTTGCTGTTGTCTGCAGCTCCTGTAAACTTCTCATGACTTTACAACATGTGTGCACATGCACGGGGAGGGGAAACGCACAGTTTTTGGCAATTGAAAGTTTAATCAAAAGGCCACTTTTCCCATCTGTTCTTTTTGGACCCAGCCTCCCGAGGGTCAGTTTGATGCCATTTCATGCTGCTTCTAATCAATTTTATACCAGGAAGCAGTGTGAAACCTGCCTATTGGAGAGCTGGAGTGGCACGGAGCTCAGTACTGGGAACAGAGCTGGAAAAATATGTTGGGGATTTTGGGGCATAAACAAATGTTTCCTAATCTGGACTGCAACTCCGTGAGGCATGTCCTGACAAGCCAATGTGGATTGTAGCTGAAAACCACCGGGTTCCACTGCACTGTAACCTGCACATCCACCTCTTGACAGGCATGTTGTGGTATGCAGGCTCTGGAAAATAAGGTAACACAGATCAGGGAATCAAACAGGGTGATGATCACTGTGTTTTTGGCTTCGTAGAGCCAAAGGAAGCAGGTAGTAGTTTGTACTCAGTATTTCTTGTGTGACCATTTGGATCAGGCTTCACTTTTTGGAGCTTGCAGCCCTAGAGGATTAAAGGATTTGGAGGACATTGATAATTTCTCATGGTCTGTTTCTCCCCTCTATCCTTTCCATCTTGCAATTGTCTCTTCCATGACTGGGCAAACACAGGTATGTGCTGATTCCTGGGGGCTCTGTTCCTCACTCCACACACCCTGTAGAGAACCACACAGAAGAACTAAGAGTAGTGGGGCCAGAGATGGAGCAAGACATTCTCAGCAGGGCTGGCAAGACTCTGGTTGAGCTTGGTGCTCTGTAAAGTGCTTTTGGCAATGTGTGACTTTGGTTTATGGGGATTTTTGCAGGCAGGGAACACAGCTCTGTGGGCTGTGCTGACCTCTGCTCTTCACATAGGTTATCCCTAGGTGGTTCTCAATGGAACCTAAAGGTTTGCAACCTAAAGCAGCCCCATTAGACATAGAATTTACACTGCATGTAGTTGTAACTCTCCCAAGGCCCAGGGCTGGTGCTTTTGAACAGTAGTTGTTATTTTCTGAGGACAGGTTCCCCTCAGAACAGCTGTCTCTGTGTGCAGTGAGGGATCTGCAGGACACACAGTTGCTGACTTGGTCCTAGAGTTGTTTCTGGGTTAAAAAATGACCCTCTTGAAGAGTTAAGAAGCAGGCCTGTTGGCATGGAGCTAACCATGGTGCATCTGTTCTGAAAAGAAACTCTTGAATTTGACAGGGAAGAGGTAGAATATACTTTTTTTTCCTTTAACACATAAATGCTTCTCAGTGCTATCATTGTAGCCCACCCTGGAGGGCAGCTCTTCAGCCATGCAAACAGCACAGTTCTGATGGTTTGGGCTTTCCTCAGTTTAAGGAATTGCTGATTTTCCTATTCTTGCAGAGCAGAGCTGTGAGAAAGCAATGTGTTCCAGCATTTCAGCTGCTCCAGTGACAGGTATTAGCCCAAACTTAACCTTCATTAGCAATTAATCTAGTGGTGGGGGTACTTCTGTAGCTGATTTAAACCAGTACTGCACTGCTTTGCTCTCTTCTTCACTCTGCAGCTCTGTGCTCTTGTTGGGTGCTGCTCCTGCTGCTCACCTCTCTCTTATTTAATCAGGAGGAAACAAACTCTTGTAAAAGGTAATTTTTTTTCTTTTTTTTTTCTGGCTTCTTTCTGTCTGAGGTCAGCAAAGTGGCAGTGCCACCCGGAGTGGAAGCAGCTCCAGGGTGAGCCACCCACTGCTGCTGGGAATGGGGAAAGGTGTTCCCAGAAGTGCTGTGGTGCCACTGCTGTGGGTGGTGGCCTCGGCTGGCCTGTGGAGCTACAGGTTTTTAGGGGGAGATCCCCAGAGGATTCCCTGTCACGGGCTTCCCTCCTGCACACAAAGAGCCAAAATCCCCAACTAACTGCAGAACAACAAATCCTTGCTCTAGTTTCAAGTTTTATTCTGATTAACAGAAGCCAAAAAGGAACTCAATGCACCTTAAAATAAAAATACTTTGGAAAGCAACATCCAGGACTGCGCTGATTCCCTCCAGCACCTTTTGTTCTGGCTGAGGTACAACAATAAACCTCAAAAAGCAGCTTCTCAGGCTCTGGGAGAGCTGCAGTTCCCAGGAATTTCCACTGGGCTCCTCTGCTGTTCCAGCCAACAGAAGGGCCATTGAAACCCTTCCTAACCTAACCCAGCCACTTCCCAGTCCACACTCGGTATTGTTTCTGTCTAGAGGTTTGCATTACCAAACCTGACAGGTGTCACGGGTTATTCTGCTCTTAGGGCTAGTTTTGAATAATAATAATTAAAAAAAAAAGAATCTGGAAATATTAAAAATATCTGAGAAAAAAAAGGTGTTTCTAAGATACTGGAAATCCTGTTACATGGCATGGTTCTGTTTTCTGGGCTGTCCAGATGATAGGTTAGGGGGGATGCTGAAGCTCAGAAAAATACAATGACTATTGTGTTACTTACACAATGAATCCAGGGCCCTCTGGTCGAAGCAGGTTTCTTTTCCCATTCATGTTTATTTTTCAGCAAAGTGAAACAAGGCAGTTTTATATTTTCTCTCAGTATCTTTTTTTTTCCCCCCACCAGCTCATGAATAACGTGACAAGATGTCCAGGAGGGTCACAGACACAAACAGATGCAATTTAACATCACTAGTTAGCAAACAAGATACCCTGGAGGTAAGGAGGCTGATACCAAGAGGTATTAAAGATGCATTATTTGGGGGGCTGTGGATATCATTTAGGCTTCCCAACAAGGTCAGACTGATTGAATTCTCCCTGCAAAGGTCAGGCTGTGGCCTGGCTGCACTAACCTCTGTGCTCTCCATCTGTCTGCTCCCCAAGCCAGGCACTTTCAATAGGTGATTGTGTGTTCACCACTGGATGCAAAGCACTGAAATTACCTCCAGAAGTGTTTGTGTGGAGCTGCTGCTGACCCTGGGGTAGCTGGGACCCATGGAACCTTACACTGGGCTGCTGGGGAGAACAGCTGATATTTGACATTTCCTAATGTGAGTGTTGAGAAGTGTTTGGCTTCATAAACATGGCACTGGAGCAGCAGAAATTCTTTATGCAGGTTTATTCCATGACCCTTGAAACATGTTTGTTTGGGTTTTTTTTCCCTAACACTGGCAAAAATCTAGTAAAAAAAACCAAACCACACAACTCTTACAATATTCACTTTCTCCAAAATGAGGAAAAATGAAGACACTGGTGTTTTGTGGACAACTTTATTTGATAGTCCAGGATTCTTCAAAATCTTCCTCCATAAGCAGGGAATTCTTTAAAAATAATTGACAGCACAAAATAAATATTCAATGTCCTGTTATCTGTTAGGCACTTTCTTGCTGGTTTTTTTTCAGTTCATGCTAAACATTTCTGAATTCTAAGTCAGAAAGCAGTTTATTAATCTGAATACAACTAGAAAAAAATTAAGCTAGGAAGTATTTTGAGCTTTCAAGAAATATTTAGTCACACACAATAAACAGCAAAAAAAAAAAATTCTGTAATTTTAGTGGAAAATAATCTTAATTTTAAAAGGAATAAAGAGATCTAATTTTTTTACCTGTGTGATTTGCACTAGAAGGAGATAAGGATTTGATACTGCTTTATTTTTTAGTTGAAGAGTATAAAGGTAAAATTATAGAATACAACATGAAATAATTGATTATACCCTGCTAGCAAATGGGCTCCACACAGTGCTCTTTGTCTCAGGGGTACTGTAAGTCTTCCTTAGGTACCAGGCTTATAAACACCTGGTTTCAGTAATTATTTTACATTCATACATTCAAAGGTAAAAAGGTTTTGACCCAAAAATACCCAAATCAAGGAATTTGGGGCTTAAGATTCAAATATCTACTGGGTCTTGTCCTGTGCTGCCTCAAACCTGCTACTGTAAAATCACCTCAAAAGAGAGAAGTGCAAGAGCAATAATACAGATAACTTAAAAAAGTCATTTAAAATCAGATTTCCATATTTCTGCCTGAGTTTCTCAATTTAAATAACACACCTAGCAAACTAGTTCTGATAAGAAATGAAAAAAGTCTGTTTTTCTTTTTGTGTGTGTGTTTTTTTCTGGCTATCTTATAAAATCAGCTGTTGCTCTTCCATGTGATGTGTGCTGATGAGTTGGGGATAGGATTTGGCTCTGGAGGCTGTTTCTGTGGCCTTGGTGTTGTTTGTTGTTTTTTTTTAAATTCAAGTTTTGTTTTGTCTTGTTTGTGTTATTGTGGTGTTTTGTTGGTTTTTTGTCTTTTAATTTATTTTTTTTTTGATTAAGATGAAGGCAGGGAGTGAATCTATGCACAGATCCTCAAAACAATTTAAGCAAGTGATGCAGAACCCTATTTATTTAGAATATTTGAGACCTCCCTCACACCCCCATGCCCACACTTCCATTTACTGGCAGCCAGCTCACCTTTTCACCAGGTTCAAGGGTTGCTGGCACACCACCTCTTTTGGGAAGGGTGCTTGGATTAGCCACAAGGAACCACTGAGGAGTGACACAAGAAGTCACCCCCCCACCCTGAGAACACCCAACTTCTGTGGGGTCTTATCTGGCCAAAGGAGCTGATATCTGAGCTGGGGCTCTTTTCACTGAGTGGGTATTTTTAGAGTAGTTCCTATTTGTGGTATTTTCTATCTACAGGAGTATTAAGGCATTCATTGCACCGACTGTTTACTTTAAAATACTTTGTGGGTGAGCTTTTATTGCTCAGGAATGGTGCCAGATGGACAGTCCTGGTGAACAAAGTCCTCACATTATCTACACAACAGGTATGGCATGGCCAGTGGGACATGAAATTTTCTTCCCTCTGCCCCTGCTCTGATCAGGGCCAGATTTGAAGATACATTTGATGGCACCTCCACCAGGCTTTTCCCAGAGCCTCCTCAGGGTCAGGCTCTTGGCAACTTCTTCAGGCATCACCTGTCCCAGAAAGGGAGGCAGGTTTTGGAGCAGTGGCTGCCTCAAAACAGACTTGACAAATGTTTCTGATTCCTTAGACTTTTTGGAATTGCTTCTCTTCCTTCAGTGAGGGGAGGGGTGCAGTTTCCAGATGAGACTGAGCAGTGCTGAGGAGGTGGTAATGTCCATCCTTCATGCAGAACAAAACAACCTGTTGTGCATGGTCCCTTAATGATAGTCCCTGGGGTTTGTTTACACCTCTGAGTGGCACACTGCTCATCAGAGGTCTTCTGTGGACTATTTAATAAAACAGAGGTGCTTCTCATCCCAAAGTCTGCCTGGCCTCTTGCTTTCCTGAAAAGCAAGCTCAGGCCTGGATGAAAAAGCCAGCAGCCCTGGCAGCATGGTGAGCATGTGCTCATCTACCTGCCTAACACTGTGTTCTAGAAACCCTTAGCAGGGTCTAAGGCTATAGAATGGCTTTGCTTTGGAAAATAAATGCTGATAAACACTGATGTGACAACATCTGGTGACTCCCACCATAGGGTGGTGTTCTCCTGTGGCAATTTCATCCTCAAAATCCAAGGCTGCTTGGACCTAGGAGTGTGTTCTGATCCACCTATTGCCACGGGCTCAGACCCTTTGCATGGAAATCTCAGAGGTTTTCTGTGCTCAGTCCTATGAAGGGCATCTGTGGAAATTTCATGTGATGGATGCTGACCACTTTTATACCACTTTATTTCCTTTTCCTATTATTAAATTTTCAATTCTCATTTTGCCCTTACAGTGTATTTATACTCCTGACAAGTTCCAGGGCAGCAGAAAAGCTGCTCCTCATATTCTTCTTACTTTTAAGCAGTTGATCTTTTTTTTGAGGGGGGGGGAGGGGTGTAGAAAGCATGAGGTGCTAGGCAGATAAACACAATTTCTGCATTGCAGAATTCCTGTGGGATGGAGCTGCAACAATTCACAGCTCTCCTGTCCTCGTGCTCCTTGTGAAACTCCCTCCAAGTCAAGATCTTCCAGTTCACATCCTCCACCTGTTGGGTTTGAATGGCTCCCTGCCCTCCAGAAACACTCTCCCCTCTGATCCGTGGCTGGTAGGAGCAGCATGGTGAGGGCAGGTTAGCTGAGCTGCTGCTGGCAAGAAATGAAATAAAGAGATTAAAAGAAGTCTGGCTGCCCAGGTGTGTAAAGCTGAAGGACAGCAAATAAATTAGTCCATATAAGTTACAGAGAAAATGTTATTTTTTTTGTCCATGGTAGTATAATTCCATCATTCTAATACCTTGAGGCACAGACAGATCTCAGGCCAGCTCTCTAGCAGGGACAGTTTCCAAAGTATTATGTGGGAAGCAGGATCAAACTTTTAATCCCTGAAATTAAAAAGGGAAATTTATCAGAGGGAAAAAAAAAAACAAACAACTTTGGGACTTTTGCAAATAATGAAAAGAACCAGCATTTATCAGTGTGAATGAAGCCCTGACCTGAAGCACAATAAACTGTACCAACACCTTTTGCACATCCAGAAGTTAAGTTATAACATTTTGGAGTGTTGTTTATGTTGCTGTAAAAAAAGGTGAGAAAATATCCTCATTTACTCTGCTTCCACCCATTGAGCAGATGGCAATTCAGAGCTCAAATTGTTGAAGTCATTTCACATTTTACTGATAAGTCCAATATGCTTTTTGACAAGTGATGCTCAGGCAGAGGTTACAGGAGAGCTCAGGTATCTCACAAAGCAAGGAGTTTACAAATCCTATTGTGGTAGAACAGCAAATATTTTCCAGTTCTCACGTGGTTCTGAACATTTGCTAAAAGCTCTTCTGCTTCTTGTTTCAAATGCTTTCTGATTTGGGAGGCCACAGCTAGTACAATTTATTTCACCAGTTTCCTCCACCTATGTTCCTGATAGAACAAACCCCACTTCTGAGCTGAATATTCCTTATATTTTAAGTATATAATAATATGTAGTATATAATAATATGTTTTCCCACTGGAAAAACAAAACAAACAACAAAACAAACCAACCAAGAACTCTTCAGTTGTTCTATTTTGGGAAGTTTTGGTGCTTTAGGATGCAAACTGTTAATACTGCAGGCACTGGACAATTCTCACCGTTGCATCCCTGGTTTTATCAAAATGTGTTAAATTATATGAGTGCAGAAATAAGGAAGAGTGGGTTTTCTTATTAATTGACACTCATTTTTAGCTGGCATGTGGTGACAGGTCCTCCAAACAAACCCAAGCCACAGATTAGAGCTGAAACTTTTGGAAATGCTCTAAATCTTTGTAGCACTGCAGAAAGGAAACGTAATATTAAACTGACAAATTGAATTTTATTTTTTTTTTCAATGTAATTCACAGTTTCTTCCTATTATTTTTTACTACCCACGGAGATAAAGCAAAACAAATTCCTCAAAACAGAGAGAAATAGATTTTCAGACACCTTTTCCCATTAAGTAATACATCTCTCTTATACATATGTACTGTCAAATATCTGTCCATTCCTGCTCTCCAGCCAGGAGTGTTGGCTGTGCAAACATCACAGAACCAACTCCTAACATATGTGCCTGGCTATAGATACGCAGGAAACTCTAGACAATAATTAGTCTGCATACATTATTTTGTAATTACAATTTGACATCATCTGTTATATAATCTCCAGGCTGGTATGTGAGGAAAAAAACCCAACCAGAATTCAGAATTCTTCGGAAGAAAAAAGAAAGCAGTTGCTGGTAAAGGTCCTGGCGCTGGAGGAGCACGCAGGGGTCCAGCTCGACGCTCCAAGCCGGGCTCGTCGTTATGAACCGTGCACCTCCCACCTTGGGAGGGATGAGGAGCATCTCGGCAGCATCGCTGCTGCTCCGGCTGCCCCGCTCCCGGCCCGGGGAGCGCCGCCGCGGGCTGGGGCCACCCGGCTCTCGGCAAATCCCCGAACACCGACCCCACCCCGCGTCCAAAACAACATCCAGTGAGTCGAGGAGGGGGCGAGAGGGATTTTCTACGGGAGCCGCTGCTCGTTCCCCGGAGCGGAGCCCCGAGCAGCGCCCGGCGGGGCTCGGATGCGCTGCGAGCCGCTGAGCCCAGCCCGCCCTTCGCCTTCCTTTGGGGGGCTGAAACGGGCTAGAGAGGGGACTCACCGTCAAAAAATCCCCACCAAACCCACACCAACAACCCCCCCAAACACGCACACAAAAAACCGAAACCAAAACACCAACAGAAAACAAAAACCCCGACAGAAAATAAGCGGAGTACGCCGGGAAACGCAGGAAGCGGGTTGGAAAGAAACAACTACAGTGCAAAGTAAATGGGTTGAAATGGCCAGGCTTTCATTTCTCATCAACAGCAAGCTTTATAATTTCCAGGTGTTGGGGAAAGCCTGGTCGTTGTCTTATAGTTTATAAATCCCTGCTGGGGGCGGGGAGGGAGGGGGGAAGAATCTTTGGAGGTGAATGAAATATCAAATCACGAGGCTCTATGTAGATTTATGGTTGCATAAGAGCCTCGATCATTTCCATATATTGTAATGTGCTGTCCTTTCCACGACTGCCCAGCCCTCGGAGGGAGAGAGACGCTCGATTCTGCCTTGATCAATGCTGCCTGTGAAGCAAGGAGGAGGAGAAGGGGGGGACCAGGCTGGCACCAGATGGAGCAGGGTCTAGGGAAAGGTCAAGGTTAGCTCAGGCTGCTATTGAATCGGTTGCAGCCTCACAGATAGATCTCTGCCTCGGAGGCACCCACTGGGGCTTCTCAGAATCAAATCTAATAGAAAAGGCAGTCACAGAATGCAATCGCTTCATCTGAATGCTAAAATTGTTATTAGGCTACATTAGAGAGATACTGGGCACGTGATTACCAAAAAAGGAAGCCTGCCTGGCAGTTTGTGACTGAAAGAAAAGCTCTGAATATGTTGATACCAGCAGCAGTGTGCAAGGAGAAGAGATACCAGGAGAAAGGGGCAGGGAGAGACGTGTGTGTGCAAGGAGGAGATTCACACGCTGATGCACACGTACACACCCGTGTAGAACGGTCTAGGTGGCTCTGCAGGGGCATATCTGTACATCTGAGGATTACAGCTCTCCATTTCTTGTGACTCCTGCAGTGGCTGCAGCCCTCCCAGAGCTCCCAGGACGTTTGCTAATTGATTTGGACAACAGAGATTGATTATTGATTACCGACCAAGAAGTGGGAGCCGGCGAGGCTCGGCAAGGCTCGGTGGAGAGTCCTTGCAGGATGTGCTGGCACTTGGCTTTTTCACTGGGATCCTGCTGGAGACACGGGGCTCGGGGGTTGTTTGGGGCCCCTCTTTTTCTTTCCCATCTCAAGCAAAACTCAGGGAGGAGATGTGAGGTGTGGACACGTGTGCACACCCCCCAGTGCGAGTGCGTGCGTGCGTGTTTGGAGCGGTGATGCTGACAGCTGCTTTCCAGGGATCAAAGTGAGTTCTTCCCTCTTACCATCTCCTCCACGGTACCTACAGCACAGCCAGATCTTAAAGAAGGATTTAGTCTTGTAAAATAAATGCTGGCTACACTAGATTAAACACGATGACTGCACTCCAAGGGTTAATAAATTTAGAATTAACAGATCGTCCCAGCTTGATACAGCTACTATAGATGATTTAATATGCAGCCTAAGCAGGTTGACAGTCAGCTCACAGATGCAGATAAGATCAAACAGTCTCTTGATTCAATAGATTGAATGGTTGTACTGAGTGTCTGGAAGGTGAGTGACAGTACATATATGGCAGGGGTTCTGGCAAAGAAGGGCTTCGATTCCCTACTGCTGTGCACTGCACTGGTTTTCCTTTTCTAGCAGTCAACCTTTTCCAGCAATCAAACCTGTAGTTAACATCAAAAAACCCATCTCAAATATAGTTGTGGAGAGTTATTTGAAGTTTTCAGTAATGAAAAGCTCCACGCTCTAATAGTAATCACCATTACTATTGCTAGTCTGCACTTCAGGTTCCTTCTCCGTGGTCAAGGCCACCTACTCCATCCCCCAGGGACTCTCACTGGCCTGCAGCTCTCTGGCCACACAAGTCCACTTCCCTGGCAGACCTCAATCCACAGAAAGAAGGTATTCTGGAGCAGGAATGGTGATGCTTCACCCAAGTCAGCCCCTGCCTGGGGTTTGAGGAGTGCAACCTCATCCCTAATGTGATCTAGAGGCTTCAGCTGTAGGAAACCTTGGTAGGTGTAGAGGATGAGGACAATACCCCTGCCTGTGTTTCTGGCTGAAGTTAATGCCTCTAGTAACTCTTCTGTGGTTATGTTTTCCTTCTTGCTCTCCTGTCCTATTTAAACAGGAATGTAAAACAGTGCTCGTGGATGCTGGTGAGCAGTGAGATGACAGAGTGGTCTCTAACAATTTTTATTATTTGATTAAGAGTAAAAGCTCTACCTGAGCCATTAGATTTCAACATATGAATACATTTTCAGGCAGTTTAAAAAATGCATATTCTGTATTTAATAGACCATCACAGGTCTGAACAGCATCTGACTGTTATATGGGGCCACCAGCACACCAACAGGAATATTTGTGTTAAAGTTAATGCACATCTGAGCCCTTATAAATTATCTGCTTACTTTGGTGGGTTTTTTAAACACCCAAATGCTCAGTCCATGGTTTTAACATCGGTGTAACAAAGCAATGCTGCTTGGAATTTACCATCAGAGCAAACCCAGAGTCCACATCACATTGCTTTTTCTCTTTGCAATTTTATAAACAGTCTTGGGTACTTTTGCAAACATTCACCTGTGAATCACACTTTGATTCTAATTTGGGAACCAGGGGTTCCTTTTAATCCCCTAAAAGCTGAGTTAGAGAGGGCCTTAGGGTGTATTTCAGACTACAGCTCCACAGGAAAGCATCCCCAGACTTTCCTGAGTGGCTCTGTGACACTGTGCTGGGATGAGCATCTCTCAGGTGAGCTGATGGAGGCACCACAGCCATGCCCTTGTCACTAGAGAGTGGGATTAAACTGCTTGTGCTTCTCAGGGCAAATACAGAGCACTCCAATACCACTGAAGAAACTAAGAAGCAGAAAAGCCCACAAACACACACCAAAAAAACCCCTGTGGGGATGAGCATGAGCACAGACAGGAGTTAGGGAGTCACAGGAAAGCTCTCCCCTGTGCTGGGCAGCCCACAGAGGTTGAGCTGCAGAGGGGGCTTGGCTGTGGGGGACCCCACGGATTCCCCCCCCACCCCCAAGCCAAGGTGGTGCTGCTGCTTCCCAAGGCAGAACCAGCGAAACCAGTTCTGTGGCAGCAATTTGCATATTTATGGTACCTCCTGCCGTTCTCTGTGATTGCTTTACAGGCAGGAAAGGTAGCAGAAAAATAGAGAACCTCCTTTTTATTATTATTATTAAAAAAAAGGCAAAAAAATACATGCACGGAGGCTCTGATAGAAGAATAAGCCTTGTAAAGCCCTTGGCAGGGGATTTGTTTACCAAACAGGTTTTTTTTGGGTCTTAGGATTTGAAGGTGGCTGTGGGTTTTTGGTTGGGATTTTTAAGTTGTGAGGTTGAAGATGCAAGGCCCGTGCTTCTGTGCAAACTGCTAGAGATGAGCACTGATCATTTCAGGGAGAAATAATTAGCCTTGTCATATTCACTGAATGTATACATCTAAGGAGGAGGCGATCCTTGGAGAATGGCAAAAACATTCAATAGACACTTTAAAAGTATAGTGTCATGGTACATATATTTTTTAGTCCCTCTCATAAGAAATGTACAAATAGGCAGTAAGGCTTTGAATATAAAAGCTAATTAGGTCTCAATAGAGAATAGTTTCATTTTTATTGGCTCTGAGTACAAGGGCTGGCTGAGATAACACCTCAGCTCTGAAGCATTTCCCATGGGAGCTGCCATGGCTGTGTCCCCATACATCCCTACACATCCAGACAGCTCCAGTTCCAGGCAGCATGAACTGGGAGGTCTGGAGCTCACCTCAGCCCCGAGTTGAGGAGCCCCTTGGAGCTGCTGAGGAGAGGGGAGGGATTGCAGTGGGTGGTCACAGCACTCCAGCCACATCTAGACCAAACTTCTCCTTGCTGCCAGTGGGGAATAGCAGTTACAGTCTGGTGTGGTTATATGGGCTGTATTTGCTCTGTGTTGTCTACAGGGACTGTCTCCACAGCATCTGAGGCTGATGGGTTTCAGCACAAATAGTCTATGGGTCTCTCTCTCTGGGTGTTTACATCTATTTCTCTCTCCAGGCCCCCAGAACTTAATAGGATAGCACAAATTAAATTCTAAATTGTGAATACATTCATTTCAGTATGGTAATATCAAACTTTGTATGTATTTCTGATTTCTGTACATATTTCTGATTTCTGTATTTAATTTCCCTTGCCTTTTATTTAATGCTGGGGAACAGTTTTTCACTGAACAATAGCTTTAGTACAATAACTCCCCCCAACCCCAGCATTCATACTTAATGGACATCAGCCTTCCTATGTCATGCTATACAATACACTTGCATGTCATTTTAATTGAGTGAAATCATATTCATACTGGTGGTAGACAGCATTCTTTTCACTGCAGTCAGAATTCATACTGCACTGTAAAAATTCGATGTGCTGACAATAACAAATGGTGGCAAAACTGTCCAAACTGCTCAAAGGAGTGGGCTCTTATCACAAGTTATTCACCAGCACCACAGCTTTCTGTGCTGCTTTGGGCTATGTAATAATATATTCTTCTGCCTATAGAGAGTTGCATAAAAATATTATTGTGAGCATTCTAACAATTAAGCTGAATTTCTGCACAGCACAAGTACAGCAAAGAAGAAAATCCACAGGAAAGCTGGCCTTATTTTACAATGCAGAAACAGACTGCTGCTCTCTTAACAATTAATTATTCTTCATCTGCATCCTCACACAAACTACATCGTGTTCTGCAAAAGCACAAGCTTCTTTGCTAAAGCTAAACCTAAATGCTACCTGCAATAGCAACATAAAGTGAATCCAGAGAATGATGATTGTGCCTGTTAAATTTCTGTTCAACACATTCAAAGTGACTGGAAGTTGTAGCTCTAAAAAGCCACCTAACACAAATTATTTACTAAAGATGTTAAGGTGCCAATATAATGGCATGCTTGAGTAGGTGCTTACTTTAAGCATCTGAGTGTAGCTTATGTGCCTAAAGATAAATATGTGCTTAAGAATTTAGCAGTACCTAAGGCTAAGTAGATTCCTCTGGTAGGGGATACACCGAGCAGGGTTAGGAGGAAGAAAATCCTTTTTTATTGCACTGCCCTTCTCTGTTACCCTCACACCAAGTGTGCCGGGAAGAAGAGGCTGTATTCAAATCTTCTCTTGTCCTGTGTCACAAAACTAATTTATCCATGGTAGTAACTGCTTTTTGATTGCTGATAGTGGGTTTCTTAGATTACAGAGTTGTTTTGTTACTCCACCTTTTTGAGGTTTAGTTGGATTTATTCTTCAGGACAAAACATTTGCAATTCTTCTTTTCCCTCCTGCCACATCCAGATTCCTGGCACTTGCCAGATTTCCTCTTAGGGAGAGTTTGAGCCCCTTGAATCTAATCTTGCACAGAAGCATGACAACCTTCTTATGATCCTAAGAAGATCTTGCTCATAAACAGCCACTCTGCTAAGAGATCAGTAGCTGCTCTGCATGTTTTACTTGGTAAGGATCAGGCAAAGCCTGCCCAGCTCTCCTGCCCTTCTCCACTGATGAACAGATACTTTGTGTGCTGTGGCTGAACACACTGCTGCTTAAACCTTTCTGTTTCTTCCTGATGAGAATCTCACCAGAAGTTTGTCCCTGGTGTAGCCTTCCCTATCTGTGCAGCTTGCTCATTACTTCTGAGCTGAGCTGCCTGTGTGCTGCTGGCTGCTGTCTTCACCTTGTCCTCGCTGGGCACCTCTCCACAATTAGCAGCTCAAGTCAGAACATGCATCAAAAAAGCTGTTTGTGGCAGTGACCTGTCCTCCTTACTGCTCACAGGCTTGAAGATAGTGACCTGCTTAGGTAAATTTGGATCCCAGCAGTGACTCCAATGACTTAGGTAAATGGCTTGGGATCTAAGCAAACTCTGAAGGAACAACTGGTGAGGTGGGCATGGAAACTTCTTGGGTCTAGCTGTGTGCTAGATCTGTATGCAATCTGCTCAGCTTTGTGGACCTGGGCAGGGCACCATTGTGTTCTGTTAGGGTTGAGAAAAATTCCAGCTCTGTGTTTTAACCGACCACACTCTCTGGCTTAGTGTGATTTGAGGTGGTAAAAACCACCTCTGAGAAGGTTAAAACCAGTGAAAAGAGTTATGGAGAGCAATTCTCCATAACAGTTATGGAGAACAATTCTCCCCAGTTATGGAGAGCAATCCTTTGTAACACAAAGTGATATTGAAGCTCATGCTTTATGTTCAAAGTTGAATGGCTCATCCCTTTCCAAGTGAAACACATGGGACTCACTTCCACACGGTTGGTTTTGGGTGATGAGGGTTGGAGGGGGGGTGGAAAGCCCAAGAAGATGAAAAGATTATGATAACCTGTTAGCAAAGTGACCACTGCTCTAACAGATTTTTTCCTGTCCCTAGCTATCCTTACTGCATTTACAGGTAATTGAATTGACCTAAATGCTCTGCTGCAACATGCCAAAGCTGTATTTTAGATTGTGGGTTCTGTGAGCACCATCTCTGGGCACGGGGGTTGCTGTGAAGGGGTCTGAGAAATGTGCAACTGGCAGTGTATCTGCAGTTGATGTACAAAGTGAACATGATTTAGGAGCTTTAACTCCCTCCTCTTTGAGACATTTATGTTCTCTTACACAATTAGGAGACTCTTGAGGTAGATTTAAGGGCCGTTTCTTGTTTGGGGTCTCTTTTTGGTGCACAGAGCTGGGGAATTCTGGCACATAGGCCCTGTGAACTCCTCTGGGTAGCTGTAGCTTTAACTTGGGTACTTATATATATATACTGTTTGGTATGGAGCCTCAGAAGAGCTAGAAGTACCAAATCCATGCCCTAGATGTCAGTAAAAGAAAAAAACATTAAAACCCATTAAAAATCGCTTTATAAAGGTCTGTGAATCAAGCAACGGGTTAGCCAATTATTCATAAGATAATTCCCTATATGGACTGATAGTTGGAGTCCCAAGTTTCAGCTCAATCAAATTTACACAGCCCAAGTTATAACCTCTTCAAGATGGGGATTGTAGCAGGAGCACTGACAGACCTTAACTACTGTGCCTCTTTAGTAAGGAGAGCTCAACTATTTCACTCGTGTGGTGGCTGCTGGTGCTGCTATAATTAAGACTGTATGGATTTGCATTATAGGTCAAGTTCTGGGAGATTTTAAATGCACATAGTTGAAATCGTGTTAGCTTTGCAACAGTGAAACTGCCAGGGACATGTTACATGTTTACTTACAAAAAGAGATCTCACAGAAAATGACGAATAGTAAGTACTAGAACAGTACAAACTAAAACCAGTTTGGCTGAAATCAAAGATTTGATTAAAAATCAGATTTTGTGGGCATTTGCTAGTGCTTTCCTCTGCCTGCCCACACACAAGCCAAACTGTTTATATGCTTCAGAGGAAGGTTTTTGCCATCTGAAAGTCTGTTTCCCTAGCACTTTGTGCCATTTATTTTAGAGTCATCCCCAGAAAAGTCCAGTTAAGGTTCGGGGCTCATCATGCTGAATGCTGTGCAAGCAGGGGCAGGGTAAAATCCAAGACCTTGCTTGAAAAAGGTTTGAAAAAGCCTCCCCAAGTTCAGGGTTTTATTCTGGGTCCTGCCTAGGGCAAGCTGATAACAAAATCTTGGTGTCACCTGACGCTCAGATGTTTGTTATCCTGCACAGACTTGCTGCTGTACATGCTGTGCTTGCTAGTAAGTGCTTGCAGAATCAGAGTTTGTTTTGAGCCTTTATTAAAAAGGGAGGGGAAAAAAACCCAAACCAAACCAAACCAAACGAAAAATTAAAGAACAGTGAAAAAGAAGAGCAGTGCACCCAAGTTTCTCATGCAGGAATACTAATGCACATGCTATTTCTAGATGGTGCAAGTCCTCTGCTCATTCATGGGGAGTCAGCCTGGTGTAAGAGTTCCACCCACATTGCCTCTGCCTGCCTGAGACTATCAAGAAGGTGTCAGAAAGCACCTCGTGCAAGCTGCTGTTACATAATGCAGCCCAGCTCCAGAGAACTGGCAGAATTGGGGAATTTGTGTTTGGTCCTAATGTTCTGTACCGAGTTGGCAAGTGAGATTCCTGCTCTGAACGAACTGACAGTTGGAGCTTTGAAGCAGGAACATTTGCCCACCAAAGTTGCTGAACTCACACGCTGCTCAGTCTGTCACTGAATTAGCAGGCAGGCAGGGACAGCAGAATGTGGTGGGAACTGTGCTGCACTCCTTTGCACCTCTGGTCCTGATCCTGTGAGGGAGGACCATGTGCCTGCTGGTGAGATGGAGGGAGGTCACACTTCCCAATCCTTAGGCAGTTTTATGTCCCTTTCTACAGCAGCATCTCATATGTTTCAATGGGATCATGCTGGTTTTCAGAGAGCTGAGGCATGAGGGACAGAAGGAAATGTTAATTTTTATAATATCAGTGTTCTCAGCTGGGCACTCTGCAGGTTACCACCCCTGCCCCAGGGTGGCAGAGTGGCACGGGTGTCCACCTCAGCTGCTCCAGGGAACTGAGCTGGCATCTCAGAGGCTCTGCTTTGTGTGGGATGGCTGGTCAGCTCAAATCCTTCTGCTGGGTGGGCTTCCCCTTGTAGGCTGCTTGAAAACCACCCCCACGGGCCCTGGTTTCAGTTCACACCTCAGTGTTTGCCCATAGACAGGGGAGACGTGGGGACACATTTCCTCTGAGGCTGGGAGTCTGTGGCCAAAGAGCAGCAGCCAAGATGGCAGGGGGTGACAGCAGCTCAGACTGCTGCAGCAGGATTGTGGGGCATCCTCTGCAGCTTGGGCAAAGGAAGGTTGTGAAGGAAGAGAAGAAATGCAGATTTGTGTGGGTCCTCAGCCTAATCACGTTGGCCTGGGTTTGTTTTCACCTACCAGTGTCTCTAGGTGTTGGCAGTCGGTATTTGAGCATTTCTGATTGCTTTTCCCAGGCATGTTCCCCAGGTTCATTAGTACAACGAAACCAGAGTGACACCACCGTGGAACAGGGACGGAGGAGGCTCAGGATGCTCGGTGTGCTGGAGCTGTGCTGGTGCCTGAGCTGGAAGCAGAGGGGACGATGCAGGGGGGGAGCAGGGCGTGGGGTGCGGCGGGTCAGCGGCTCGGGGGCAACACCGCTGTCGCTCTCACGACTCTCCCGAAGCTCTCTCACCCCCAGCTGCCCCCCTAGGCTCAGGACCTTTGCCCCAGGGAGAGCTTGGAGGCCGCTCAACCCTCGGAAGAACGGGGGGATGTTCTCCGAGGGACTGACCCCGCCAGCGCCGGCCTCTCCGGCAGCGCCAGCCCAACACCGCCCCGTGTCCGGGGGGTGCGGGACGAGGCGTTCACCCGGCGGCTTGCGGGGGGAGGCAGGGCGCAGATTCAACCCCCTCCATCACCCCAACCCCGGCTTTCTGGGGTTAACGAGGCTCTGAGAGAGCGGGGGGACGGGGAGGGGACGGCCGAGGAGCGGGATATCCCGCAGGTGCCCGCGTTACCCTCCCCTGCACGGAGGCAGAGCCCCGGCGCTGGGGCTGAGGCTGCTGCAAACTCCCTCGCAAGAGCTGTTTGTTGACCACATTCACGTTCCGAGCCCTGAAGCTAAAAGCACTTTACACCATAAAATAAAAGCACTGTCTTTTTTTCTAAAAGGTTACGTCTGGAGGCCACGTTGCTCATACTTCATACAGAAAACTACTGAAAGGGCTATGAAATCCTCTATGATTTACACTCCCTCTCAGTGCATTAGGATATAGATCTACTCGACTCTAAAAATACTGTGGAGTTTCTAACCGACGTGAATATATGTGCATTATTTCAGAAAGTCTGTTAGAAAACTTGTCAACACGTTATAAAGCATAAACCAGGGCTCGGCCATTAAATAGAGATCAGAGGCAGAATATCTACTGCAGGAAGCACCGAGAAAAGTCCCTCCATTCAAAAAAAGGGCTTTTAGCTCAAAGTTTCACACAGTGTACACCGAAGGGTTTGGAGAGAGCCCGTGGACCATAATTACAAGGCATCAATGGAATCAGTAAGGGCTTTACGGTCCCCAGCGCAGTTCACTGGGCTGCCCAGAAAATAATTTTAATATTGTCATAATTTATTACCCAGCGAAAGCCACATCGAGGATTGTAAATATAGTTACTTCGCGTCCGTGGCTGCTCGTTAAATAGCCTCGTTCTCTTCCTCTAAAAATACAATAAAATACAAACCCACCTGCATTATTAATCTGCGGTTATGCGGTGTTAAAAATGTCTTCTGACTCCTTTTCTTTCTTGAGGTTTGTTATCTCCCTCCAATCACATGACAATGCGAACCGCTGGAGGGTACACACACACGCACACACGCACACACACACACACACGAGGAGGGGGGGGGGGAGCACAGTACTATTGCGATCAAACGCCAATATTAATCATTATCCATCCAGGATTAAATATTATTTTGAAGGCTGCGAGTTTCCATTTCATTCGAGGCATTTTACCGCGGTGGAATTAAGGGCACGCTAATGGTAGGAACATCCTCACTGCCATTCATGAAAGCATCTGTAAAATTAGCTCCTGACTGTACATTTGAAGATGCGGTCTGAGAAGTCACCTCTAGAATCTCAAACACGGTGCGATAATAAAGTAGATTTAGTTGTAACTAAGTGCTTAATTTGCGATGATTTTGAAAAGAAAATCAATGAAACGTTGCCTGTTATTTATTGGGAATAACCACAGACAGGGATTCCGACGCAGGTTGGCACAAGCGCGTAATGAATTGTAATTCACAGGACTGTTAACTGCGAACCACAGAACCTTTCCGGGGTAATAAAGTCATTACTTTTTACATTGCAGCCACCTTGAAAAGCTTTATACGTGCTATTAGATATAAATCAAATCCCATATCTAGATCTGTCTCTCCGGTACGCACACGTGCCTCTTTCTATACGTTTCGCCCAGGAACATACGTACGCCTGGGTACGGCAGCCCTGAAAAGGAAGAAGCAGGAACAGTTCTATTGTCACCTGCGGCTGGTTCTCCCCGGAAAGTTACAGGCGTTTTCTCCCCGGCACCCCCGGGGTGCATCCCCAGGCGCTGCGGTGACAGGAACCGCTGGGCTCGTCCGCGGGAGGGGAGCGGCGGGCGGAGCCGGGGCGGGAGCGGGGGGGAAGCTGCTGGCGGGAAGCTGAAAGTATCCCACACTGGAGCCACTTGCCCGGGGCTCTGACAGCTCCGGGCTCCTCAGCCAACCGCTCCGCTCCCCGCTTAGTTCCCCGGGCGGAGGCAAGTCGCCGGTTTTCCGTCTTTTCTTACGGCGCCGATCCGCTCCTCGTCCCCCCCCTCTCCTCCCGTGCGGTGCGCTCCGTCTCTCCGCCTCCGTCCTGGGCACGGTNCACCTCCAGCACTACTTTCGCAGCCGCACTTTGGCCAAACCGGAGCGTATTTCTTACTGCAACCTGATCCCTCCCCGTGCCGGCAGCCTCCGCGTCTCTCCGGGCGTTTTGGGCGAAGTTGCAGCCGCCGCCGCATCCTCCCAACTCCAGCCACTTCTCGGTGCCTCCCGCCGCCTCGCTTCGGCTCTTCCCCCCCCTCTCCCGCCCCACCCCGCCTTCCCCCGGTGCCAGCCCGCCGCCGGCAGCCCCGCGTTTCGCTTTCGTTAAGAGACCGTCGCTGCGGGCAGGGCTCGGAGCTCCGCCGCGGGAGGAAGGGGGGCTCCGGGCTGGCGGGCGAGAGAAGCCCACGGGGAAAGCTGCGAGGTCCCACCGCCCTCCTCTTCTCCCCCCCCCCCCCCCCCTTCTCCCCCCCCCCCCCACTTCTTCCCGCTGCCCCGTCCTGCGGTTTCTGCCGTGCCTGCCGCTTCCTCGCTCGCCAAACTCCGCTCGCTTCTCCCCCGGGGCAAGGAAGCCGGCTCGGCGGCGGGGCAAGGCCGAAGTTCCCCGCGGGCTCCCGCCGCCCTCCGGGCTCCCCCGAGAGGCCGCCGCCGGACCCCGGGGACGGGCCGCGGCTCCCGAGAGGAGGGGACTCGGAGGCTTCGGGGAGGGGGTGGCGGGGAGAGAACAGACGACGATGAGGGGGGAAGCCGGGAGCCGGATGGCCCCCCCCCGTTTTTTGGGTGGTCTCCGGTCCAGCCTGGCTTCCCCAGACTCTCCCGCCTCCCGGGCATATCCCGAGTCTCGCCTGCCCCGCAGCCCTCCCTGCCCGGCTTATGCTGCTGCTTTGATGTATTTGTTTTTTCAGCGGGGGTGTGCGTGCGTGTGCCGCCGCCTGCCCGCCCGCTCGCTCGCTTTCTCTCCTTCTTTCTCTTCTTTCTCCCTCTGTGTGTGTTTAATTGCCCCCCTCCCTCGCCCCTCTCCCCGTTCCCCTCCCGCACCCGCTCCTCCGCGGCCACTTGCGGGGTTGGCCGCCGCCCCCCTCCGCTCCCGGCCCCTCGGCCCCATTCAGCAACGTGCGCCGGGCGGCCCCGGTGCACCCCCTCCCGCCGCGCCCCCTCCCCTCTCCCCCCTGCGATCACTGTCCATTGGCTTGTCCTGCTCTCTTTTTCATGTCCAGCCCCTGATGAGTGTCCATTGGTGTTGCCTTCGCCTTCCCTCCTCCCCTCTCCCCGGCTTGCCCTGCCCATGTTTTGTATGTCTCTGTCCATCCAGGCTCCTGACGTTCAAGTTCGCAGGGACGTCACGTCCGCACTTGAACTTGCAGCTCAGGGGGGCTTTTGCCATTTTTTTCATCTCTCTCTCTCTCCTTCTCTCTCTCCCTCTCTCTCCCTCTCTCTCTCTGTTTTTTTTCCTTGCAAAAAAAAAAAAAAAAAAAGCCATGACTGCTATCCCACAATTCATCTTCCCTGCGCCATCTTTGTATTATTTCTAATTTATTTTGGATGTCAAAAGACATTGATGAAGATATTTTCTCTGGAGTCTCCTTCCTCTCTAACCCGTCTCTCCCGATGTGAACCGAGCGACTCACAAGCCACCGAAGCCACCAACCCACCATGTCGCGCCGCAAGCAAGGCAAACCCCAGCACTTAAGCAAACGGGAATTTTCACGTAAGTAACCCGGAGAGCAATTTATTTAATTTCCCCTTCATGGATTTAATTTTTAATTTGAATGAGAGCGAGGGAAAAAAAAAGAAAGAAGTGAGCGAGTCGGCGGAAAAAAAAAAAAAAAGAACTCAATGCCGGCTCGGGATTATCATCATTCCGGTTCTTTTCTCCCTCTCTTCATTTAATCACCTTGATCACTTTTCTTTCTCTTTCCCTCTTGCCCCTCGCCCAGCAGCGCGCTCTCCCTCTGCCCCGCTCTCCCCTCCCCGCTCGCCGCTCCTCTCGCCTCCCGCTTTCCGCGCTCTTTGGCGGCAGGAGCGGCGGCGGCTCTCGCCTCAGCGGCGGCGGAGCAGGCGGCGAGCAGCCCCGCGCGGGCTCGCTGCGGGGCTGCCGGGGGCACAAGCGACCGAAAGTGGAAAGAAATTCCAGCGGGAGCGGCGGGTCGGATACCGGACACCTTGATCGAGCGGGCGGGAGCCGCGGGCGAGCGGAGCGGGGGGATAAAGTCCGGCGGCCACAGACCCTCCGCTGCCCGGCGGGGCTCGCCCCGTCGCCCCGCGGCCACCCTTCCCGGGGAAGGAGTGTGTGTGGGGGGGGGGGAACCGAGCCGGGCCGCCTCCCTTTTGTTCCCGCGGCGGGGTTACGGGGTGGCGGTCCCGTCGCTCCCCCCCACCCCCCTCCTCCTCCCCCGGGCTGGCGCCGTGCGGGGCTCCGCCGCCCCGACCTCGCCCCGCGCCCGCCCCGCTGCCGCTCCGGCTCGGGGCTGGGGCGAGGGGCGGCAACCGCGAGGCGAGGGAGCCGAGGCGAAGCTTGAGCCGAGCCGGGAGGGATTCCCTCCTCGCCCTCGCTTCTCATTCTCCCGCTCGCTTACTATTTTTTGGAAGATTTTCAAAAAAAAAAAAAAAAAAAAAGGGGAAGGGGATTTTGATTGGGAAAAATCTCGTGTCTGAATGTTTACAAGCACCGCGTGTGCGGGGAGCCTCCTGCCAACAAACACAGGCGAGAGCGAGCCCGGGCTGAGCACACACACAGACACACACACACACAGACACACACACCCCCCCCAACACACATACACACCAACACACATACACTCGCACCCTCACACCCGCCAATGGCCCTTTTCTCGCTCGCCTCATTTCAACCCCAAATCAAATCCTCTCTCCCCGGGAGGGAAAAAAAACCCCAAACAAACACAATGCAACAAACCGAGAACAAACCCCGAGCCCCACCGTGCACCGTTCGCAACAAAAACTCCTCGGCTCCCTCCCTCCAGCCGCCACCACACACACCAGGGCTAGATGCAAGATAAGCGGGAGCGCTCTTTGCACAACAAAAGGCAACTCGAGCTCGAAAGGTTTGGGGCGAGGGGGGTGGGAAGGGAGGAAAAAAAAACCCCAAACCAAAACAACAAACCCCAAACAAATCCCATTTTCCTCGGGGGCGGGGGATGGGGTGTTTGGAAGGGGAAATGTTGCATGCTTCTCCTCGCTCCCTCTTCCCTCTCTTCTTTTTCTTTGCTTTCTTCTTTCTTTCTTTCTTCCGGGCGGGTTTTGTTCCCTCCCAGGGATGGCAGAAAAAACCCAGGGCCATTGCTTCCTGCCAGCGAGCCCGGGCTCCCTGTTACCTTCATATCCCCCACCCCCGCCAAACTTAACGCTGCGATTTCTTTTCCCCCACGGCTGCAGAGACATTTCCAGCCAGGTTCGCACATGGAGCAGCCCTGAGCGAAACGCTGCCGGCCGGGGAGCTCTGCCCTGCCCAAAGTTTTCCCTAAAACCCGGGCTGTCTGGGGCGAAATCCCTCGCCTCACCCTCGCTGTCGTTTTCTCCCCTTTTCTTATCGGGGCGCTTGATTTTTCATTTTATTTTTTGCTTGGAACTGCCCGTTGGGTTGGAAGTTGCAACCTTATGGGGGGGTACCGAAGTGGGGTAAGGGGAGGGGGTTTCTTTCCTGGGTGGGGAAAGGAGTTGACTGTGGGAATTAAAGGCACTCCCGAGTCGCCCCCGGGTGCGGCGGAGACGGGCGGGATCCCCCCGCTGAGACACCCGCAGAGTTTCCGCACGTGTGGGGCGGCAGCGGCGGCTGGGACGGGCCCGGGAATGGGTGTTTGAGGCGGGGAGAAGAGGGGGGGCTTTCTCCGTCGAGAGCCGGCTAGGGGATGGGGAAGAGGAGAAGAGGAGGGGAGGTGGGTGTGTGTGGGTTGTGAGATGTAGGGGGGACGAGGAGGCCGGGCTGGGGGATGCCGGTGCCGGGGCGGTGGAGGGGCCGTCTGCCCGATTCGGTCGCTAGGAGGCACAGCGAGATCAAACAACAACTCGGCGGCAGCGGCAGCCCCGGCGAACTTGAACCTGGCCGGCTCTTCCGATGCCTCCCGGCCGGCGGCGGAAAGGGGGAGGGCGCCCAGCTCCCTCTCCTCCATCTCTGCCCACCCCCCTTTCCCTTCTTCTTCTTCTTTCTTCTTCTTCTTCTTTGTTCTTAATTTTGCGGGGAGTTCGCTTTGCTTCGGGAGGTGATGTCCTCCTAGCCCCCGTCCCCCTGCTTTTTCTCCCCCCTCCGTAACGTGTTGACGGGTCTCGTTGTAACCCCGACTTCTCCCCGCCTTTCCACGATCCCAGGACACACATTTGGGATTCAAGAGCCTCTCTCTCTCTCTCTCTCTCTCTCTCCTTCCCACGGCAACGTGCGGGGATATACCCCCCCCCATCAGCTCGGATGGGCAACCGGGCCGTTTTCACCGTGCCGTGGCATCCCCCCAAGCCCTTCTCTTCCCACCCCATCAACCCCGTACCTCCTTTCTCTCGACACTCCAAAATCCATCCCGCTTTTGCCAGAGAAACAGTGCGGTTGTTTTGGTGACTGAGAAAGGGGGAGTAGGAGGGCTAACGGGGGGGGGTTGGGAAGGGGTGGGGGGGGACGGGACTGAAAAGACATGTTGGTTAGAAAGGCAATTTGCATGAAAAATAAGAACGGATGATTAGGGATCCAGGCAGGGAATTTTGATTGCCCCAGAATTAAAAGGCACATCCTGCAAATCAGTGGTGAGACCAGGTGAATTGTATTTTGGCGTTTGCTTTGTAAAGCCGGTGGTTTGGATTTTGTTTTAAAAGTAGCTTTAATAATAGAAATGTATTTTTTTTTGTTGGCTCTGCCTCCGTCAGGAGCCAAATGTTTTGGGAGTGAATGTGTTGCCAGCCGCGTTTCGTACATTAGTATATAATTCTTGTTAATTAGCAATAATTTACATTAAGAGCATAGAAAATGTTGAGGTTACAGGTTTTATATCTGTACATTTGATCATCTTGTTATTTTCAAGAACTTTGCCTCCTATAAAATTAATTAGGTGAAATGTGGAGGTGTAATCAGCAACCTCTGAATTACCACTTCATTTCCTGGTTTTGACTGTAAATCAGCCCAGCCAGTACAGACTTCACCAAAGTCTTATTTTTTTTTTTTTGTTTAGCACTACTTTTAACTGTCTGGTGTCTTAGCAGTGGGTTACCTTCCCCTGCTAAATAATACTGACAGCATCAGAAAGAAATCAGGCCGCGGGAAAACATAATTGAGTAGTGATTAAGCAGAGCTCCTAGGTAGGCTGGAATACAGGTTATTTTGTGGCTCATCCTGTGCTGCGGAGAGTTTGGGGAGCCACAAGTTAGATCTGCAAAATACCTTTGTCTGCGGCGTGCATGGAGCTACCGCTGGAATTAGTCCTGCAATAATTGACTCCCTCTGTCCGAGCGCAGGGAGGAAAAAACGCCATGGCCAGCGATCCCAGGGAAACACCCCGCGCCTCTCCCGGCTTCCCGAGCAGCCTGAAATGCATGTTCTGCCTCTTGGCTTGCTGGGCTGTAAGTTTAGAAGAAAACCCTAGTGATTAAGCCATTGTTTTTATTAATATGAGTGTAACCTTCATATTCCTGTGGTTGACCTTATGTTAAATTAGAAGTAGTACTAGAGGCAAGAAATGATGGGCTGGATCCCCGTGTCCTAGTTGGAGCTGAGGTACGGCGAGGTAGTGTGCTCTTTCAATATTATTTTACGCAGCACAACTGGGAGCTACTCCAGATCTTCCTCCTCAATATTCAGCCTAGGTAGGGTTGGAATAAATTTAACTCGAGTTCACTGAATTTTTGCACTTTATCAAAATCAGTTCCAATATTGTGCAGTCAAATTAAAATCTATTTTTTGATTCTCTGTGGCTTTAAGTTCATTAAACGTGAAATTGGCAGCCAGCTAAAGAAGGTCAGGCTGATTAACTGTTTAGGAGTTGTATTCTATCTCGCTGGCGTTACCTGGCAGTGTTTTGAGGTGGGTTGTATTTGTAGTACCCTCTCCTGCTCGCTGCTGTCAGCGTGCGTGTTGTATTGAGCAGACAGAGGAATACCAACAGCATGGTGCTATTCTTATTTTTTTTTTTTAGTCTCGTGGAAGGCACTAGTGATGGAGACTGCACGCAGATTGCCAAGGTATTCCTCTGCAAACTTAGCAGGAAAAAAAAAAATCCAACAGAAAAGGCGTCTGCCTTGTTAGAGCATCCACTGACGATTCTGTGAGCAGAAATAGCCTCATAATGAAGCTTTTTGGAGCTCATTCAGAAAATTTGTCAACTTTGACAACACTGGGCAAAGTATTTTCAGTTTAAAGAAGGCACTTCTCTCGCTGCTGAAAGGAAATGTGGCAGTCGCTTGGCCACACTGATTTTTAGATGCTGAGGGCCTCCAGTGCTAACACGTTTTGAGATAATTTAGGCATTCCTTTTCAGGATTTCATTTCATTTTCAGGATAGAAACAGAAAAAAAGCCTAATTGTCTCGTTTCCTTAAATACTAAAAAATAGCCCATCTAGCTAATATCTGAGTGGACTCCAGAATTTGATATTTATTTGAATCCTTAGGTGTAGCTGAAAAG
>VYZU01048144.1:0-29996 GCA_013401355.1 Ceyx cyanopectus | reverse complement strand
AAAAAAAAAACCCAAACAACAAATAAACAAAACTATGAACCCTATTAAATTATTATTAAAACCCGATTAAAACCAAGTCTTCAGCTTGGTACAGAATATTCCATATTTTGGATTTTCCTTTTTTTTTTTCCTATCCATGCTGTCATTACAAGAAGGAAGTCTCTAACTCACCTGTCCCATCTGTTTTTGCTAGGACAGATGGGTGGTTTACCATCAAGCTGATTTAAAAGAGGCCTCTTAATCAGATGTCAGCTTTGGCCCATAAAATCATATTAATGTTTTGGATCAGATATGAGGCTCTATCTAAGGCACATTAAGGAAAGATTCATTAGAAACTCACAACTCCTGGAATTTACAGCCTTCTTGGATTTTAATAGGCTGGATAAATTCCTCCTTATCTGGTTTGCTTATGTGAATTAGAACAGTTGTGCTTGGGGGAGCTTTTCAGAGTACAGGGTTTCCCATTATTCTGACCCATTTATTCTTATAAAATTCAATACTGATATATTGATATTCTACATATATACTGATATATTGATATTCTATTTATATACTGATCTCCCACATCACACATGCTGCCTAGGCAGCAGCACCACCCTACCACACCTACTGCACAAGCCCCAGTGAGGAAGGAACAGCCCTAATTCACCACCTACTTGAGATTCTTCAATGCAAGAGCTCTTGTTCTACATGACAAAGGACTGAGCAGCTCCACAAAATTTTTTTACAACAGAAATAATCATGAAAGTTGCAAATACTGCAGATTTTGGAGCTCTCACATCAGCAGAGCTGCACGTTTCTGGTCCCTGAGCAATGAATCCTCTTGAGTTTGTCTACATGGAGCTGATTCACACAGGGAATCCTAAAGCTTTACA
Source organism: Ceyx cyanopectus (assembly GCA_013401355.1). Taxonomy (NCBI): domain Eukaryota; kingdom Metazoa; phylum Chordata; class Aves; order Coraciiformes; family Alcedinidae; genus Ceyx; species Ceyx cyanopectus. The sequence continues at coordinate 29,121 of VYZU01048144.1, read as the reverse complement.
TGGCTCCACCAATGGACCATGATGTTTCTTGGACACTTTCAGTCTCAACCAAAGAGAAGTTATCAGATATACAACTCCAAACTGATCAGCAATAACTATTGTCCCCAAAATAATGTGAGGAACACTGATATTGCCCATATCCAGGAGTAAACTACAGCAGCTGCTCTCTCACCCCACAACCCTTGAAGGGGAATTGGAAAAAGGAGAGGGGTTGAAATAAAGATTAATGTGATGTAACAGCCAAACTAATACCAAAATAAAGTATATAAAGTTATACTCACCCAGTGAACAAACAGCAGTTGCAATACCCAGGAAAGCTGCTTCTGAATGATGAATGAGCCCTTCCAAGGATGGAAAGAAGCAGGAGGAGAAGGAAAAGGAGCAGCTCACTCCCGAGGAGCTCCTTTATACTGAGTGTGATGTTTCTGATCTAGGATACACCTGTAGGCAACTCAGGTCAGCTGCCCTGGCTGATTCCAAACTGCTAACGACCTGCAGACCATGGCTGGCCTGGGATTCTGTCCCTGCAAAACCAGGACAACATGATAAGGAGCTAAACATGTATCTAGGGAGCAGGATTGGGCTGGATATGAAGTTTCTGAGATGTGGGCTCCAGATCTGTGTTTCATTCTTCTTGTCTGGATGACACGCTGCATAAACGTTGAAATATTGATTGTGACCAAGCAAAAGCTTTTTGACCACATTGGATGTGGAGGTCATAGCCCAGGAGAATTAATTGTTGCCCTTAAAGCAATGAGAGGGCTGTGATATGCTCAGCTGATTCATAATGATGAAAAAAAAATAGAAAATAGGCTTTTTCCTCTTCCATTGGCACTGTGTTCATCTTTATACTGGCTGAAGACAATATCATCTAATGAATAAAGGGATGTTGATTCATTTTCATACTTTAGATTTGAATTCAGACTAGCATAATTATGGTCTTTATGGAGATCAAAATGATTGGGTATCATAAAGAAATACATTTTAACATCTCATAAAACATTTCATAACAAGGGTTTACAGTTGCTCTCAAACACCATGCTGAAGATTTCCACACCAGATTGAGATATAAAAAGGATCCTTTAATCAAATATTCATATTCCAATAGATTAGAAAAAAAAATATCTCAATTGTTTAAACCTTAATAAAGTAAACTACTACAAAGAGTCATTTCTCATAGTATCTCTGGAGAAATCATGGTGGCTGGTATTAAATCTGGAGAACTATATGGGCATTCTCTATAGGAAATGCAAAAGGATGCATCAGGAAATTAGAAATGACCAGCCTGACCTTTTCTATAAATAAGAGATGGACTCATAGTCCACCACTGGCTCTGTCAGTACACATCATTTCCCTCAATTTTGGTGGTATTTTCTGCTGCAGATCATGCAGCTAGAAAAGGATATTAAAGGGAAAACAAAATGATAGCATGAGGCCACCTTCACAAAAAATCAATGGGCAATATTAGTGGGATAGGGACTGTCTATTGTAAAGGAGGTGTTGGGATACATGGAAATTTTTATGTCCTTAATTGACACCTAAGTGTCTGCTTTATAAGGACACTGCAAGGGGACACATAAATAAGATGTTCAAAAGTCTGCAAATGAGTCTAAATCCCAGTTAGACCTCATCATGGGAATTTCAGTGCAGATTTACCAAAATATTCACTTTTTTTTGTCAGCTAAACTAGGGTTTTTTATGGGCAGCAGGGAGTTCACAGCTGTTCATTTCAGGTTCACCCATATAATTGTGTAATATTTCTGATCAGAAAGTTGGAACTGTAAGATTTTTTTTCCTACAAGATCTTGCTCTGTGACTAAAGACCCCTGAAGAACAATACACAGAATAGGAAAAAAATCAATTAATTGAAGCTCTAGACAGAGGTAAGGGTTGAAAAACAGAATTATCTTCAGGTATCTGAGTAATCCCACCAAAATCAACCAGCAAGGGCCTATCATGTGTCAAACAGAGTTGAGTGACAGCTCCTTTTATTCCTATTTTCTGAGATTTCCACTTGTGCCACTAGTTATGGAGAAATCATGAAATATTTGGAGTCTAAGTCCACATCTAGTCTGCAGAGTTGAACAGAATGAAGAAGTCATGGAAATTGATGCTTTTGATGTGAACCCCTGTGTTTTACGGCCTGTTATGTCACTTAGAGCATCACATACAATATTCAGCCAAGTTTAATATTATGTCTTCAAGCCACGAGCTCATCTCAGCTGCTTTTACCAGCCTGATGTACTTTATATCCTAAACTGAGAGGCTGGATTTTTTTCTTTCTAGTGTGCCCACTCTATCTCCTGTTAGTCTTAAAATGAGATGTGTCTACCCAAAGAGCTAATGTGGTATAAACCAAATCATTCCTGACAGCTACTTTGAATTTGACTCCAGCTCTCTTGAAGGCTATTTCTCATGAGAACACACTCACAGCTGGGCTGCCTTCCTGAGTTTCTGAAGGAGATACCCCACAAATTGGGCTAACAGATGCACAGGCATCTCAATTAACATAGGTGGAAAATGTGATTATCAGATGCCACCCTGAAATGTTGATGCTGATCATTCTCAGATGCCACCCTGAGATGTTTTTATCAGATGTCATCCTGAAAAGCTTTTTTTTCTTCTTAAGTAGAAAATGTTTTCATTTGCTCATCATGCTTTAGAGTTTTGCCAGATGTTCTTTGCTTTAGATCCAATGGAGTAGAAAAGTATGAGTACATTAATCAGTGGAAAACAATTTCACTCCTAGTAAAATGAAGTTGTTAAATTTTCTGCTTTAGTGAAAATATTTCAAATATTAAATAAAGATTAAAGATGATATTAAAAAAAAACCCAAAACTGTTATATTCTCATGACTTCATATAAAAATTAATCACACAATACCTGGACTAGGACTGCAGAAAAACACCAAGTGTCACTAAAAGATGAAAGCTGAAAACACTGGTGATCTGGCTTTTTCAAAATGTTGAGAAAATAAATTGCAGTGACTGAAAAGTCCAAAGGGAGGTGAACATGGGTACAGCTGGTAACAGATACAGATGATCTGATTTCTGACATGCACTCTGTGCAGTTGTTTATGGCCCTGCAGAAGGTGCTTGGCTTGACCAGATGCCAGCAGCTGGAGCTGGAGCTGAGGTGAAGCTCTGGGAGCTACCTGGGGGTGCACGTTGACATCTTTGTCAGGACAGCTGATCACCTTTGGGGATGCAGGATACAAAAGTAATATATTGAAGGATGTGAAGGGTTAGAGGAGAAGGAAATGACTGATTCCTTTAGACTGTAATGTGACCTTCTGAAGCCCTGCAGCAGAAAGAGAGCCAAGTGACAGAGGAAAGGAAAGCCCAGGACCAGAGATCATGGTTGGAGAAGTCATGGGAGAAGTCAGAGGTTCTCCTTCTCCTATGGTGCATCCTCTTATTGACTGTAGCCAAACACCTCTGTTGGCAGAGTTTGGCCACATCCAAGGAGCTGCCACCTTCCAAAGGGTGATGTGAGGCTGACACCTCCATGGAGGAGGTAGGAAGACCAAACACAGAAAGCCACAACTTCAACCTTTCCTCCTTCCATTCCCCATCTAAAGCACCAGCACAAAGTAGAGGTGGGAGATGCAAGAGCCATCCAGCTTCCAGAGGAAGATGCAAAGAAGCTGGTCTTTGCTGTCATCAGCACAATAAATCAGCAGCACTGGGGAGATGTGCTTTTATTATCAATCAGCCTTGCAATATTTCCTCCTTAATAGCCAAATGTCTGGAGGTGGATTCTCTGCTGAATATAGCAGCAGACGTTCACTTTGGACTGAAAACAAAGGACACCAAAGGACATTTTTCTGTGCAAGGACACACTGGAGATGTCTAATCTTAAATTTGTTGTTTTTCTTTCACAGGGGAAGAAACCCTTCATGGTCCTATTTTTATCCAAGAGCCATATGATATCACTTATTCCATGGGCTCAGCAAATCCAGAAATCCTGCTGAACTGTACAGCTAAAGGATACCCACTCCCATACTACAGGTGAAATCAACTTTGGAACAGTATTGTCTCACTGTAAATCTCTTAAGTGTGTTTTAACCTGTAGTAAAGTGTCACAAATACCTCAGACTGTGTCAGGCACTCACAGCAAGAGCATACAAAGCTACAGCAAATTTGGGGAATGAAGGAAAAAATAGGTTTTTACTAGAAAATTAACAGAGGAGAAGAAAAAAACAACCCAACACCATTGAAAATTGTCCCCCAAAGGATTGGAAAGCATCTAAAATGACTTTTGAATCCATAGAGCAGCTGTAAAAAAAGGGGAAAAAAAATGCTGTGATTCTGTATTTGATAAAACTTTCTGGTTTTCTTATTGCTTGGAAAGCAATAAGAGCAACATCCTGGTCCATTTCTAATTCTAACATTTTGTGTGTGTAATTATAGTGGTTATTTAGAGGACCAGCAAGGCACAGCTCTGATATCCAGCTTATAAAACTCAGTAGACTCAAATACTAAAACCTTGGTATACAGGATTGTGTGTCAAATAACTATGGCCTCATCACTTCCAATGTAGCTTGTTTGCACCAAGGATCTGGAAATCTGAGTCTAATAACAAGAAAAGCTGGAAATGTGGCAAAAAATGACAGTGTGCTTTGTTCAGAAAAGAACAGGCAATAGTCTGGGAAAAGGAAAATAAAAATTAAAAAAAAAGAAAAAGAAAAATTAAAGCATTAATGTAAGACATAAAAGAAAATTGTGTCCTACCAAACACAAAATACCAGACAATATTTATTCATTAGCTCTAAATTGCTCACACCAAGTACCACTGCTAGGTATCAACTTGGCTCTTGCCAAGTATAATTTGTTATATATATTTGCCACGTATTAATTAGTTTCCAAATATTGTGCTAGTAAAGGAACCCTTTGTCTCCTGCTCACAGTGTAACTACTAATGAGTAGCAACCCTCACCCATTTCCCATCCCATTTGTCCTTGTTTTCAACACCTACTGGTTCATCTCACAACTTCCAAGCTTTTCATGTTTGTCCATCATCTGCTTCATATCCATTTAGACTTCTACCTTCCTCAGAGACCTGTAAATAAGATTTACTGCTGTATTCCAACCATGCCCAAAGAGTAGAGACAGCAGGTTGCTTTAGGAGGCAGAACTACAAAGCCTCCTCCCTTCAAATATTCACATTTTCTCTTCCACTTTTTCCCTACCCTTCCATTCAATCTTTTCTTTGCACTGCAAGGACCTTTAGCAAAGCCTCTCTAGTAAGATCAACATCTGGGGATGGATCCTGAGCCATCTAAGTCAATTAGAAGTTATCAGACTGGCACTGCTGCTATTACAACTGAGAGCTTTTCACCACGACTTGAAAGGAATGGGGAGTCTTCAGCACTTCCCTTTGATTTCACCAGAGCTAATGCCACTTTTGGCTGATAAGGACTGAGCCCATATATTTAAAGTTCCAACAGTTTTAGCTAAATCAAGCACAGTATGAAATGTTAATCACATCCTTTGTCAAGTGATGGCAAGTGAACTACTGCAAGGTTTTTCTTTGACTCAGAAACACAGAAGCACTAGAAGAGGAATAAAGTTAAATTTGCTATTTAGCAGCTTTTACATCAATAAATATGCTGCTAACTACTTTTTCCTTAAAGAAAAAAATGCTTAACATTCCCTGAAATTTCATTTTATTGTGGACTATATTGGTCTTATAGACACATCAAATATAGTAGTAACTTTTTGGTGACTTCAATCCAAAATCCTGGGTGTCTAGCAACTACAATGCAAGAATTGTGTGGGAATTTAAGTAGGCACGAGGGCTAGGTAATAAAAAATGAGAGACACTGATTTCCTGGTGGACACTTGGAAGTAACAGAGGCTGATTACAATGGAAACAAATATATAGACAGAAGTATCTCTAAAATCAGTGCATGTGTTAGGAAATCAATAGAAATGTCCTGATAAATACCATTTTATCTATTATGCCACATTCTATAAAGCCAGAATAGTTTATAATATCAGGTACATCATTTCCACTCTTTTCCCTGTGTGATGTTGCTGGTAAATAAACATAACCTTTCAAATTTAATTCCTAATGTTTTCCACTTAAGCTTTGCTGTTATAGTCGATTGAGGGATTATCATCAACTAATTTAAGTACTAAATTCTACTCCTTTTTCTGCTTATTACATATCACAGTTCCTCAGATTTCTTCCCTTAAGTCCAAAACCAAACAGAAAGGAGGCATCTAGAGCCTGCCAAGCGTGTGTTTTCTGCAGTATTTTGACATTCCCTGGTTGGTCTCAGGTGCTCAGGTCTAACTCTTGCTCTGAACTGACAACCAGTATCCAGAGTAATCAGGAATTTGCATGCAAAGTTGGAAATGGAGAACTTTTTATTTCCCCTCCATAATCTTCCCAGAGAGCAGTCAATTCAGGAAATAAATAAGAAATCCAAGGACAGCATAAGAATGATTGCTTATAACAATATTTTCATATTCCAGCATAACTTAGAATGATGCAATAAAAGAAGATAAAGAGATTCAAATTCAATCCAAAGCAAAGTACCAGAGAAGATAACTGCAGCAGACAAATAAAAGTGAGGGGAACAGAAGCACAAAATCTACGACTGCAAATGGCATAAAAGATGTCTATCAACATTGCAGAATGATTCCTAATTAACCCCCTAAACGTATTTATCTTATTCACAGCCTTGAAAAACAACCCTGCTATAGGGGATCCTTGTTCACTGAAATGCTGTCCCTGGGCTCATTGCAGATTCTGCTTCGAAAATGGAATTAAAAATGGCTTCAACCCCTGTTGTCTTGTACACAGAGAAAAGTTTTTAAATTTTCTCTTTTCTTCCTCTGTGGAAATACTCTGTATGAGGGGGGTTGGCAAGTTGGTTTTTTTTTTTCCAATTACAAGAAAATCTCAGGTGAGTTGGCAGGACACTTCCATTTGAATACAAATCATCTAAGAAACCTAGAACACAATGAAGACTTAAAAATTTCACTCATATTTGTATTAAAATAGCAGAGAGAATTAATGAGATGATGGATGGATATATCCACACAGAAAGCAGCTCAGATTAGGAGAGATCTACACAAGAGCTTCTAGTTATGAAATTATGATGTAGCCACATGTGCTTTGTAAAAAATCCAGGAGTTGTAGAGCTGGGGAAATCTCTTTCAGCAGGANTTCTGTGGACCAATTCTCTTTTCCAAATTCATTAATCATTGAAACAGGACTCATTTAATTATAGCTACTTGGACATCACATAACGTTGTAGAACATCCCTACAGATGTGACCTGGAATCTCCTGGTTAATTACCCACTATCAGAAATCATAATCTTATGCCAAAAGTTAATTTTTTTCCCTATCAAAATATCAAAAAGCAGTTTTAGCTCCCTGAAATCAAGTTCTTTTATCTCCCTGAAAGAAAGTCCTTGCTCTGAAGCTCATGAGCAGCCTGTGTTGGATTGCAAGGCAGATGCCTCCTGCCTCTATTTGGTCTAGAAATTGGTGGCTCCAGGCTGAGGGCTCCATCCCCTCAGCTCTGTGACATTTCTATGACCATGGGTCAGGCTGCAGGGACCCAGAAATCTCTTGGGAACACTGGTCATGAGCATGGTGTCAGATACATGGCCCAGAAACAACTCAGAGAGAGTAAGAGAAGCCCAAATGCCAGAGAAAACTCTGGGTCTGCAGCTTAACAATCAGCTGGTGTAGAATGAAATATATTGACATTTCTCAAACAGGTCCCCAGAATATTTGTATTCTGCAAAGGTCTCTAATATTTCACCATTATTTTTTCCTGAGTTTTATGTGTTTTTGTCTTCTTTGAACATTTTTAGCCAGATCAATATTTTTTTTCAGCGTGGAAACATGATAGAAATTCATTATATTGGGTTTTTTTCCACCATTCTTTTATAAGGTATTCCCCTAAGACAGATTGCATCATTTGCAGTTGTACTGTAAATACACATTACTCACATATTCATGTTCATTAATTAAACCTTCTTCCTTCTCATTTTTATTTGCTTGGAGATGGAGACTATATGAATAGCAAATTACATGTATTGATTAAATGGTATAAATTAAGTGGTATAAATAAGAATTCATGATATATTATAATTTCTCCTTAGATCAGTGATTTGACTGCAGTGTGCTTCACTGATAAATAACCCATGGCACTGTCCTCAAAAGTGCTGAAATTTTAGCTGAAAAACCTGAAGATGTACATGAACCNCATGAATGAAAAACTTTTTTTTTTCCAATGTCTGCACAAAGAAGTTCATGAAAATATGTAGGTGACTCCTGCTTTAACAGGATGATGTTAAAATGCTCTTAAAATAATTCTTCAAAGCTTTCTGTGCACTAGACAGTACAGTGCAGAACACACACATTTTTCAGAAACATATTCACAAACATGACTGTTTTTATAGGACAGTGTATTTTNCTCAGAGAGAGTAAGAGAAGCCCAAATGCCAGAGAAAACTCTGGGTCTGCAGCTTAACAATCAGCTGGTGTAGAATGAAATATATTGACATTTCTCAAACAGGTCCCCAGAATATTTGTATTCTGCAAAGGTCTCTAATATTTCACCATTATTTTTTCCTGAGTTTTATGTGTTTTTGTCTTCTTTGAACATTTTTAGCCAGATCAATATTTTTTTTCAGCGTGGAAACATGATAGAAATTCATTATATTGGGTTTTTTTCCACCATTCTTTTATAAGGTATTCCCCTAAGACAGATTGCATCATTTGCAGTTGTACTGTAAATACACATTACTCACATATTCATGTTCATTAATTAAACCTTCTTCCTTCTCATTTTTATTTGCTTGGAGATGGAGACTATATGAATAGCAAATTACATGTATTGATTAAATGGTATAAATTAAGTGGTATAAATAAGAATTCATGATATATTATAATTTCTCCTTAGATCAGTGATTTGACTGCAGTGTGCTTTAGAATGAAATTCCCAATATATCCAAAGATTTAATGTAACCCAGTGGCTTGGAAAAATACTGGTTTCTTGGGATATTTGAATGGTAGGATTAATTGGTAACAACTTAGGAAAAGAGAACAAGAAAGAGTCTTGTTCTTAAGCAAGTGACTCTTTAAATCAGGATGGGAAGCATGGGAGGTCCCACATATATATGCTCTGAAAATCTTAATGAAGAATTTAACTGGAACACTTGATAACTGTTGCTTCTAGAAAAAAAATAGATTTTTAAGCAAATAGAATAGGATCATTTGTTCTAGGAATTCATAAAACATACAGTTGGGGCTTTTTAAAGTTAGGACCCACCAATTTGTTTTGAGAAGCAAACCTTTTATCCCTAAGGAACTAATGNAGACAGTACAGTGCAGAACACACAAAGTCATTAAATCGTTGTCTATCACATGAATTCATTAATTTGCTTCCTTCAGAGATGTAAACATATTAATTAGGAAAAAGCCCACACCAGGAGATGAACCCCTGATCTATATGCAAAGTTTAATAATCATTGTACCACGGTGATTAGAATGATTATGGGGATACTGCGAGGAATTCATTTGCAGCAACTAAGCCAACAACTTTGCATTTGTTTTGAAAAACAATTATAGAGCTTAATTGGGAGCCATGTAATGATGACAGCAGTTATTTCAGTGATTGATTCCCAAATTAAAGAGAACTGGCAAACTAAATACCAGAATATCCTATATTAGGAAATTAAAAGGTTTAAATGGCATGGACCCTGTGTAAATCCCAAAATATGGCAAAATTCTAATGCTCCAACAGAGCCACTGCTTCACAGAACAGACTCATGGATGGGCACCAGCTAAGATTTGGATCATCTTAAAGAAAAAAAAAAAGCCTAAATACCCCCAAACAACATAAAAAATCTCGCCCAACTAAAGCAAAACATAAAAAATGAATAAAGGATGCAGAGAAAGATGCAAAACCAGCTGGAATTGGCAGGAAGAATTCCTGATGGTTCACTGCTGCAGCTAAATTTCTTCATGTTGATGCCTTCTGAAAAGAGGAGGCAGTGATTGGCAGATCAAGACAAATTATTTAATGTTACTGGAATTTGTTCAGAGAATTCCATTGATTTCGTATTTTACTCGTCTTTAAAAACAAGTGCCCATTGAAAGGTCAGGATCTTCACATCCTCCAGATATATTTGTCAGGATTTCCCTTGGAACCCAGAATTGCATTTCACAGCTCAGTTTGAAAATCTTCCTCCAAAAGAACAAGCACCTGTGTGGTCTGATCAGGTAGAGAGAGGTCTGAGGGTGATGGAAGTGAAATATTGTGCTGCATTTCCAGGTCAGATCTTCCAGGAATATAGTTATGGTGCAATTTTGCTTCAAGTTGGAAACTGCCACTGCTGTCAGCAAGTTCATCCCTGTAAATCACCAGAAAATGGCATTTTTGGATGCAGTGATGCTTCAGATCATTAACAAGGAGGGAATTGCCCTTGTTTTGGCCACGAAGTCTTCCACAAACCCAGAGCAAGCCATTGGGGACCCCCCTGTGGTCTTGGCAGCCTGTGGGGGGGTGGAATCACATCCACATAGGTCAGCAAAAATGATACAGGCTGAAGAGATGGTTCTGGTATAAAATTAGGAGAAGAAAATGTGTCTTTAAGTAGTTTTTTGGCTGACAACCTAAAGTGGTGCCATGCCCAAAGCACTGAGGTCCTTTGGACCTCAAGTGGACGATGAAAATCCTCAGGTGACTAAAAAGCCACAAACCTTCCCTTCTTAAAAGACAGAATATTTCTTTTCTTTGCAATATAAAATTCATTTTGACAGTTGTAAATAGCTGGGTAATGTTGCAGACACAATCCATTTTCTACTTAGTGGACTAACAGGGACAAATCATGGTTGAAAACAGCAGCATTCTCATCATTAAATTATCAGTCTCACACTTGCTGGATGAAAAGTCTCTCTGTTTGGTCTGTCCTCTCAAGTGTAATCCTTGCTGATTGGTAGCTCCAAATCATTTTTGCAGCCACATTTCTGACATCATTTACAAGGGCTGTGAAGCACATTCAGGTACCATTTATATTATAAAACCCAAAGCAGCTGGAGTCGAGGCATATACCACGCTCCCAGTTGGATGGATAACTTAGTTTGTATGAATAAGTTATAATTACTTTTTGTAGACATCTGGATGAACACTGGTGACTAGCAGGAAAGCTGTAAAGATTTTTTTTCAAAGAACAGAATTATTGATATAATTAAGATTGATATAAGAAGCAGTCTGGTGTGAAATATGTTGTAATTTTGTGATATTTAACTCCATTTTTATCATTACAGGTATGCTACAGCACGCTATTTAAGATAAATATGAATAGGCTCTGTAAATTATAAGCATAATTTGATTTTTTTCCCCTCAAAGGTGGAAGCAAAATGGCACAGATATTGATCTTACCATGAGTTATCACTACAGGTTGGTTGGAGGCAGCTTGGCAATCAATAACCCACATAAAAAACAGGATATTGGAACATACCAGTGTTTGGCCACAAATTCATTTGGAACAATTCTGAGCAGGAAGGCAAAGCTTCAATTTGCATGTAAGTTGGGAAGATGGTCTTTATTAGAGCATTATTTTCCAATTCATTCTGCACATGAACTGTAATTTATTGCATAATTAAAGTATCATGGGTGATTTTGTTCAGAAGGTTTGGCTTACTTCAGCACTGCTTATCCTTAAAAAAAAACCAACCCAACAACCACAACAATATTCCTAGTAAATATTAATAACAAAACCAGACATCTGATGGCTGCTGGCGCTCAGGAACAAGATAACTTTCAGAAAATTGAAAGGTCAGGGAAGATGAGTGCAATTATTTTCACTTAATAAAGGTGTTTCTGCTTTTTAGGACAGTGCTTTCCTGGCTGTGTGGCAGGTAGTTACAGCCAGGGTGGGGAGAAATGTCACCAAAAATTAGGTTTATAGCATAACGAGGTCCGAGTAGTGGAAACACTGTACCCTTAATTTCCACACTGATATTTTCCTCCATCAACAGAGTAAGAAACACTATTTTTTTCCCCCCTTACACAGTGTGAGCTGTGCCCTGAAACGTGTTGTGTTTCAGCTCAAGTGGGTCCAGCAGGTCTGTTGCCTTGAGATGGGTTAAAATTTATTCTAGGCCAGCTCCCCATTTCACTTCACAACTTCACAAATCTTTTTTTTTTTTTCACAACATGAATATGTGGTGAGTGGCTTTTGTTATAATGCCCTGGGGTGGGGAAAAAACAGCAACAAGAAAAAAAAAACCAACCACCCTTCCCTAGATATTACCTCCATTCCTTTTTCCTGGGTAGAAAGGTCTGTTGCTGGGAGAAAGCAATTGTTTTCAAACCTCATTAATAAAACATGTTTCTAAAGCCAACCTTGGGTCGCTATTTCAGACACCAGCACACCTATTAATTATTCATCTTGCTCCATTTCTCATGGCAAATCCCATGTTGCAGGGGTTAGACAAAGGAGACATTGGAGGTCAGGATGGTTCACAGGCTATTGTTTAGTAGAGCTGATCAAACAGTCTATCACTAGTATTCTCATTTAATAATGTTTTACCCTAAATTCCTCAAAGAGCTTTTGATTCCCAAGAGCTGGTCAAATGGAAGCAAAAAATTTGATTCATTATTTTCCCTTTTTTTTTTTTTTTTTTTTAAACCATCTTGGCAAGGCAGCTTTCTTGTATGGGGAATTATTTCCAGATCTGGAGATGAAAGTTGGTTAGTGACAGAACAAATCCCATTGGAGAAAGAAGAAAGAATAGATGGGTCTCCTCAAAACTGTCCATGGAATCTGAAATCCCCAAGGAACCAGGATAGACCAGGAATGGAGCTGGGAAAAGACCTATAGAAAAGGAATACCTTTAAATGAAGGGACAAAGGAGGTATAAATAAAAAGGGGGGAAAAAAAACCCAAATTAAACTGGGAATATCTAAAAACAAGGAGGTCTGGTAATTATTCAGCTTATCATAGTACTCACTGAGTCTATTTTTGTCTAGAAAGTTCTACTTCTGATTCAAATTCCTGGAAGCTCTTTGGTTTCCCTTTCACTGCTCTCCAACCCTGGAAGGAATCCCACTGGCTTGGTGCTTGGGATATAAAAACAGCAATTCTAGCCAGTGCTCTTTTGCATAATATTTAATGATACTTTCTTCTTATGGTTTTCTACATTTATTTTTTCCCTATTGTCATTTCCTAACCATGTGCAGGAAAAGATGTCTTAGTTTAAGCCTTTGCAAGGAAGAAAGGTTTGGAGAGAGCTGGAAGAGTAAAAGAAAGGCAAGGAAACTTAAGGGGAAAGCCTCACTTGGGGGGACAAAATCCTTTCTGATTCCACAAAAATCTTTTCTGATTCCACAAACACATCCCTAATATTCACCAGGGGAAGAAAGATGCTGGTTGGCATAGAAGTGTCTCCTCTTCAATCTCATTGGCAATGGGATCCTTTGGAAGATCTCCCCAGTAGCAAAGAGATGCTCTCCAGCACAAGGCATGGGTTGCTTTGTGAGCCTGAGTGTGCTAAGGACCTAAACAGGGCTGTGCACCTTCCCATGGAGAAGAGGTGGCTCTGCAGAGCTCTCTTGCAGTTCCCCTGCTCCTGGTGCAGCTGGGGACTGGAGTTCTGGGCTCAGACAAGCAACCCTGCAAGAAATCACGTGTGATTTCTGCCCCGAGCAAAGCAGGTCTCAGTGCAATGCAGCTGATGTCACTTGGCAGCCAGAGGACCTGTTTGCCAGAAAAAGACCTGTGTTGAGGGCACTATTTTCAGCTGTTCAACTCCAGTTCTTTCATACTCCATGCTGGTGAAGCATTCCTTCTGAAGCACTTTGCTCATGACTAGCTTGAAGCCTCATGGCAATATAGAGCAAGGAAAATGTGCTAAAGACCAAGCTGTCCTTCTATTTAGGCTTCATATCTCCATCAAGACACTTGCCAAAGTTTCTTCAGGGAGCAGATCTCAGCAAAGTTGGGTTTTGTTTTTGCATAGCTACTATCCTGCTTTAATCCTCCAGCTCTCAGCAGCAGCCACAGAATGGTAAACACGTCCCATATTCACTTTTTCATTAGTGGTGACAGACATTTACATCCTTTGCCATAGAAAAGAGAGGAGACAGACAAATTGAAGGTTGTCATTTACATTGGCAAACACAAGCCCACAGGAAAATACTTCAATTTAACAGCATCACTGTGAAACTGAGTTTTAACTTGTCTTAAAAAGGAAAAAAAAAAAAAAAAAAAGAAGGAAAGTACATGAAAAATGTTATAATGTCCTGATGAGATCAGTGGAACAAATGTACTTGAAACAATTATTTCACAGCTAACATTCTCTTATTTCTTATTTTCATGTTGCCATCCGATTTACTTCTTTGTTTCAACTGCTACTTCAGGCTGTATCTTCAAATCCAGACAGGCAGGCATGTTGATATTATGACACTTTCATTCAATACCTAAATAAATGGGACTCTTCCCTGAATTGGGCTGCCTGGCATATTATTGCAATCACCCTGATAAATAATTGAATCAAGCCTATTATCCAAGTAACAGGTTTTGCACGCATTTGTCTTTTTACTACAAGGTAGCTAACTCTGGAGTTTGAGTCTGAATTAATGATACCTCTGAAAACCTATTGTACATCTCAACTTAATATGTGAAAAAGGCTTTTTTTTTTTTTTTTTCCCCCTCTGTTGGAGATAGTGAGCTGCAAAGTGAATGGGGGATGAGATTAGCAATGTGTCTTCAAATTCAGCTGGAGTTTCATGCTTATCCTCTATTAAAAACAGAGCTGTCAACTGAAAGCTGCAGGAGGAGTATTGTACAGAAGGAAGTGGCATAGATTATTAAAGCTACAAGCTGAAAATGAGACAGCATCAGTGAGAGAGAGCAGAGCAAGAGCACAGAAATGCATTAGCTGGATACATGGGATGGCAGTCCAACATTATTCACACTTCTGGTGAAGGTTTGTTTTGTCATAAATAAAGCTGAAGGATCCCTGTAAATCACAGTCACAGCATGTTGGGGTTGGAAAGGACCTCTGAAGATCATTGAGTGCAACCCCCCTGCCTGAGCAGGACAGAACTAGAGCAGATCCCTTAGAAATTAATCCAGACAGGGCTGGAAAGGCTCCAGAGCAGGAAACTTCACAGCATCCCTGGAGAGTCTGTTCCAGACTCTGTCAGAAATTCTTCCTGATGTTGAGGTGGAACTTGCTGTGCTCCAGCTTGGATCCATTGCCCCTCATCCTAACAAGGCAGGAGTGAAAAGAGCCTGTCCCTGTCTTCCTGATACCCAGCCCTCATGGATTTATAGACAGGAATTAGATCCCTTCTCAGTCTTCTCCTCTCCAGACTAAACAGCCCCAGGTCTCTCAGCCTTTCTTTGTCAGGCAGGTATTCCAGTCCATCAGCCTCTGCTGGACTCTCTCCAGCAGATCTCTGTCCCTCTTGAACTGGGGAGCTCAGAACTGGCTGCAATCCTCCAGCTGAGGTCTCACTAGGGCAGAGTAGAGGGGGAGGAGAACTTCCCTTGATGTGTGTGTCTCTTGCTACCCAGCCAGCAGTATGTTTTGAGAAGCTAACCTGTGTTTTGCAAGAGCTGGAACTGTTGAGCTGGATCTCCAGTCTGGTTGAAAAGCATCAGTGGCAGTTCTGAGTCACAACCAGCCACCCACATGGTACTTGCCACCCTTCAGGTTGATAGGATGAGAGAAAATGGCTTTGAGTTGCAGCAGAGAAGGTTCAGGTTGGATATTAGGAAACATTTCTTCCCTTCTAGGCCTGTCAAGGCCTGGCCCAGGCTGCCCAGGGCAGTGGTGGAATCCTCATCCCTGGTGGGATTTAAAACACGTGGAGCTGTGGTGCTGAAGGAGATGATTTATTGGTGGGTTAACATTTGGACTTGATGATCTTAAAGATCTTTTCCAACCTAAATGATTCTAGCATTTTGACCAGCAAAACTGGAGTTTCTCCTATTTGGTGGTGCCAAGATGCATTTACATGCATATTCATGAGGTGTTTTGAAAAAAAATATATCTGTTTTTATTAATGAAGAGCATCTAAAATGCATTTCATGCCTTAAAAAAGACAAACAACAACAAAACCCTGTTACAAAGAGCTGCTTAAATATGGCTTCAGCCAGAACTCTATCCCAAGGCACACAGGGGATTTGTTTTAATTATTTCATCAGTTTTAAGTAAAAGTAACTGTGTGCAAACAACTGGTCTTGAGGGAAATCCCCAGAAGTAGCTGCAGTAAAACAGTCTGTCCAGGCCTGATCCTAATTCTTTTAGTTGTCATAAATGTGTAGAACAGAGACATTAAGCGACATGTAGGAGAAACTAGAACTACAATCAAACAAACTAGAAAAAAAATAAAGAAAATAAATATTGCATAGTGAAAAAGAATCCCTAATTCATAACTATTCAGGGCATTCCATCACCTATATGTCATATCCAGTATAGAAAGCTGAGGGATCAGGAGGGTCTCTCAGTGTTGTTGGCATTCATTTGTTGNTCTCTTATTTCTTATTTTCATGTTGCCATCCGATTTACTTCTTTGTTTCAACTGCTACTTCAGGCTGTATCTTCAAATCCAGACAGGCAGGCATGTTGATATTATGACACTTTCATTCAATACCTAAATAAATGGGACTCTTCCCTGAATTGGGCTGCCTGGCATATTATTGCAATCACCCTGATAAATAATTGAATCAAGCCTATTATCCAAGTAACAGGTTTTGCACGCATTTGTCTTTTTACTACAAGGTAGCTAACTCTGGAGTTTGAGTCTGAATTAATGATACCTCTGAAAACCTATTGTACATCTCAACTTAATATGTGAAAAAGGCTTTTTTTTTTTTTTTTTCCCCCTCTGTTGGAGATAGTGAGCTGCAAAGTGAATGGGGGATGAGATTAGCAATGTGTCTTCAAATTCAGCTGGAGTTTCATGCTTATCCTCTATTAAAAACAGAGCTGTCAACTGAAAGCTGCAGGAGGAGTATTGTACAGAAGGAAGTGGCATAGATTATTAAAGCTACAAGCTGAAAATGAGACAGCATCAGTGAGAGAGAGCAGAGCAAGAGCACAGAAATGCATTAGCTGGATACATGGGATGGCAGTCCAACATTATTCACACTTCTGGTGAAGGTTTGTTTTGTCATAAATAAAGCTGAAGGATCCCTGTAAATCACAGTCACAGCATGTTGGGGTTGGAAAGGACCTCTGAAGATCATTGAGTGCAACCCCCCTGCCTGAGCAGGACAGAACTAGAGCAGATCCCTTAGAAATTAATCCAGACAGGGCTGGAAAGGCTCCAGAGCAGGAAACTTCACAGCATCCCTGGAGAGTCTGTTCCAGACTCTGTCAGAAATTCTTCCTGATGTTGAGGTGGAACTTGCTGTGCTCCAGCTTGGATCCATTGCCCCTCATCCTAACAAGGCAGGAGTGAAAAGAGCCTGTCCCTGTCTTCCTGATACCCAGCCCTCATGGATTTATAGACAGGAATTAGATCCCTTCTCAGTCTTCTCCTCTCCAGACTAAACAGCCCCAGGTCTCTCAGCCTTTCTTTGTCAGGCAGGTATTCCAGTCCATCAGCCTCTGCTGGACTCTCTCCAGCAGATCTCTGTCCCTCTTGAACTGGGGAGCTCAGAACTGGCTGCAATCCTCCAGCTGAGGTCTCACTAGGGCAGAGTAGAGGGGGAGGAGAACTTCCCTTGATGTGTGTGTCTCTTGCTACCCAGCCAGCAGTATGTTTTGAGAAGCTAACCTGTGTTTTGCAAGAGCTGGAACTGTTGAGCTGGATCTCCAGTCTGGTTGAAAAGCATCAGTGGCAGTTCTGAGTCACAACCAGCCACCCACATGGTACTTGCCACCCTTCAGGTTGATAGGATGAGAGAAAATGGCTTTGAGTTGCAGCAGAGAAGGTTCAGGTTGGATATTAGGAAACATTTCTTCCCTTCTAGGCCTGTCAAGGCCTGGCCCAGGCTGCCCAGGGCAGTGGTGGAATCCTCATCCCTGGTGGGATTTAAAACACGTGGAGCTGTGGTGCTGAAGGAGATGATTTATTGGTGGGTTAACATTTGGACTTGATGATCTTAAAGATCTTTTCCAACCTAAATGATTCTAGCATTTTGACCAGCAAAACTGGAGTTTCTCCTATTTGGTGGTGCCAAGATGCATTTACATGCATATTCATGAGGTGTTTTGAAAAAAAATATATCTGTTTTTATTAATGAAGAGCATCTAAAATGCATTTCATGCCTTAAAAAAGACAAACAACAACAAAACCCTGTTACAAAGAGCTGCTTAAATATGGCTTCAGCCAGAACTCTATCCCAAGGCACACAGGGGATTTGTTTTAATTATTTCATCAGTTTTAAGTAAAAGTAACTGTGTGCAAACAACTGGTCTTGAGGGAAATCCCCAGAAGTAGCTGCAGTAAAACAGTCTGTCCAGGCCTGATCCTAATTCTTTTAGTTGTCATAAATGTGTAGAACAGAGACATTAAGCGACATGTAGGAGAAACTAGAACTACAATCAAACAAACTAGAAAAAAAATAAAGAAAATAAATATTGCATAGTGAAAAAGAATCCCTAATTCATAACTATTCAGGGCATAAACCCCAGAAAAATCAGTATTAATTGAAAACATCCAGCTGCCTAGGGATCATAAATGAGATTGTCAGTTAAATTTTCTCTCATTGCTGATAGACAGGGGGGATGATTGTGTCTTTCTTGGACCTCAGGTCCCCCTTATTAATCAGGAAACCTGAGAACAATGCCAACAATTTCAATTCATGAATAGGATGAGTCATTTTGTCCTGAACTACCCAGGAGGACACACAGGGGAGAGTTAGACCAAGTGATTGAAAGTTCCCCCCAGTGCTCCAGACCAAGGAAGGATTTTTTTTTTCCGTGGTGTTTTGGAGCTGAAAACACCATATTCTCGTGTTTTTCAAAGGAGTGCTAAGGGGTTTGACTTGGTGTTTGTTCTCAAAAAGCATTTTTCCTAACTACTCACAACCCCCCTCCTCTTGGCCAGTGGCTGCAGTGTGGATGAGAGTGATAGCACTGGAACACTTGGAATAAAATCCACATAAAATCTCCCAAGTGCTCTCACGTGCTTTTTCTTTTTTTTGTCAGACAGAAAAAGACACAGTTTTGCTGAAACAACAAATTAAAGAGGTGATAATCCCTCCTGGATGGTGTTTTTCCATTGGAAACATAAAAGAATAAGTCCATCATTAGCATTTAACTCTTTCCAGGGAACTGGATTGAAAGCAATCAAGCTCCTTTCAGGCTTTGCTTGAAGTCTGAGGAGTAGCAAAGCCCTGTTGGAGGATGCAGGACACCTCAAAGATGTCATAACCCTTCTGACTGGCAGCATTTGCTTTCAGAAGGGAAAGAAAATGGGAAAATCCAGACATTTGGATCCAGAGCCTGAGTTTACTGTGGCCAGGCAGGAATCTCAGCCCGAGGGGCACTGATGCTTCTGGACTGGTTGTGTCTTCTTCCCTGGGAGGTGCCAGAGCCTGGCCCAGGCTGCCCAGAGAGGCTGTGGAGTTTTTTCAAGACTCAAGACACAAGAAAGTCAGCTTTCTTGTGGTCTCCCTTCAGATACTACAGATAAAAGGAGAAAATCAAATATAAAAGCAGTGTCCTTTCCAGGTTCTGCACAGCACAGCCCTCCTGATGATCCTGACACCTCACAGTCTGCATCTTCCCACCAGCAGAGAAAAAAACAAATGCAACCTGCAGCAGGAACAGTCCCTGCAGAGCCAACCTGCCTGGAGCATGGAAATGATCCTGTCAGCTCTCCTTGTGTCACTATAAGGGACTCACAGCTCAAAATTGCCTTTTGGACTTTTAAGTGCAGTTAGAGTCCAGTAGATGGTACCTAGTTGTCCTTCTCTATGGGTAGATGGAGAACAAGCTTTGGAAGAGAATTAATTCCAGTAAATACACTTAGGATTCAGTTTATTACTTGGAAATAAAGCCTGCATTTTGACAAAATTCTGCCTGGAGTGAAAAGAAAGAGAACTTCCATTTCTCAGTTCTGATTGCCATGGTCACTCTGTGCCAATGCTCCAGCACTCTGCAGCTGTTCCCCATGGAACATCAAGGTCTTTGCTTAATGGTTGCTCTCCACAGAGCAGACCCAGCAGCCTCAGGCATATTTGATTTTTTTTTCCCCCTTTTCTTCATAATATTTCCCCCCAAAATAGGAAAAAACATGGTGAGAACCTGTGCAGTGCTGACAAGGGTCTGCACACTGCTCTAGCCACTCTGAAGTGGGACACTGTGTTCCCTCCAAGGCTACTTTGAGGAGAATATTTAGAGCCAACTCTGAGCCATGCAGCAAATTCCCTCAGCCCCAAAATGCTGCCAGAACTCACTAGGTTCAGCTCATCCTCCTGCATCTCTGTTGAGTTTCCCACTATTTATTCCTTTGCAGAAGGCTGGAGGAAAAGCAGGAGCCATCAGCCACCCTTCAGCAGTGATGAAGCAGGAAGGCTGGAAGGGTTTCACCTGCTTGCTGACAGGATGAGGCAGGGTGATAATAGCATTTCTATTTTAAACCTCTGATATTACAAGAATAGGATTATGCAAATAGCCAGACAATCCTGAAGACAGAAAGAACAGCTTGGAATCTTCAAGCCAGAAGCTATGGGTGTATCTGCAACAAGCAGCAACTGAAACCCTGCTAGTCAGATAAAGTAGCAATAGGGAATGCACAAGTATTTTGAATTTTGTATTTTTGTTCTCTATCACTGGCCATTCTGTAGTTCCCAGAAGTGTTTATCCTAAATCAACCCATTGGAAATTGTATTGGAAAGGCAATTAAAGTGATTGAGATATGGTAGGTAACAAAGGACCTGCAAGGTACTAATTGATGAAAAATATTTTTGAACTTAATATTAACACTTGGCCAGATCTTTGGGGTTTTTTTTCCTTTCCAAAGTCCCAAACATTTGTTGGGTTAACCCACTTTTCAGATGCAGTGCCTGTTGCCAGAAGGTTGTGATCACTTGTGCAGACCACTCCAGAAGACCTCCTACCCATCTCTTGCTTCAGGACTCCAAGGGGCCTGGCAGAAAGATGAGGACAGATTTTTGAGCAGGGCCTATTGAGACAGGACAAGGGGTGATGGTTTGAAACTAAAAGAGGGAGATTCAGCCTGGCAAGAAGAAAACTGTTTACAATAAGTGTGGCCCAGGGTGCCCAGAGAGGTGAATAATGTCCCATCCCTGGCACCATCCCAGGTGAGGTTGGCCAGGGCTCTGAGCAACCTGCAGATGTCCCTGCATCTGCTATGGAGAAGGCACTGAGCTGTACATATTCATGTCTAAATGCTACCAAAAGAACAAGTAACACCCTGTGCTACACCTCAAATCCCCACTTAACAAGATTCACCTTCACAAATCCTTTACCTCAGTCTCTCAGGGTAGATCTTGAAATTCCCATGGGAAGGAATTCTTCTATGGCTTTGCAGCTGGAATGAGTGAGATAAAGCTGGGGTGTCTGGGGATAACCCAAAATAATCCTGCAAGAAATAATTCTCTGCTGGATCAAGACCTCCAAAGGGCTGGGAAAGAATTTGGGAATGGGTGAAATATTCATGGATGTGTTTGTTGCTTTCAGCAGAGCTCAAGAGCTCTCTCTTCCTTGACAGTTATTGTGTGTGTAGGTGTTGATAGAAGACTTGTAGCCTGAAGTGGGGCTGCTTATCAAGGAGGTACCCAGTAGGAATCTGAGTGTGAGGCTCTCCAGAGGACCAGGATTAGGGCAGCTCACTGCCAACTATGGTGCAAGAAAAGGAGCAAGTTCATAGAGCATCTTCATGCACCCTGGGGAACCAGGTCTCTGCAGGAGGAGGGTAAAAGAGAAATGAAAGAAGCTGGTTTTGGTGGAGAGTTAACACCCCTGCCAAGGGGTAGTTTGATACAGGGGGCCAGGGCCATCTCTGATATAAGTCAGTCAAATTGGTGCAGCTCTAGCAGGGATAAATCTGGCCTGGGAGATTTAAACTGGGGAGACAAATCTGTTTTTAAGAGCACTCCAGTCTGGAGAAAACTCCTGCAGACAGCCAAGTGACTCTGCCATGACAGGTGACAAATGAACTCTGCTGTGACAAGTGAGAAAGCTGTTCAGGGACATCAAATATTAAAAATGTATTTCTTATGCTCCCCCTCCCTTTGAGAGGGTCAGATCCTCAAATATGCCTCTGGCCTGCAGATGGGGTTGAGGGTAAGAGCCCTAAGGCTGCATCAACACTTGCTGCTCGGTGCAAATCCTGTGTTCAGTTCAGGAGAGAGCTTTAATATTTTATGCTGCTAACTCTGTAAAAAAGGAAAAAAATATAACAAAACAAAACCCAGATGTAGACCAGCATTACAGCTTCACAGCAGGTTTCTTTGCACTGGGTTTCCTGGTGCATGAATAAAAAAAAAGCAAGTCTGGAAAGGAAAATTCCCCCCCTCCCCCACTCTCCCTGTTTAATTTAATGGTGACCTTCCATATTTTTCCTCTAGAGAAGCTTGATATTACTTTGTAAAGGGCATTTTCACATTTTAATTGAAAAAGACAATCAGGCTGTGGCAGGAATTATTGTTCCCCACCTTGAAAATTAGTGCCTGGATTGGCTATTCATACTATTTCAGCTGAATTGAAGACATGGGGCCATTGTGCATCTTAATGTGTAAATTACAGGTCCTCTCCCTTTAGAAGCTCCAAAGCAATTTGACTAAATAATGAAGGTCTTTGGTTGATTATGCAGCTTTGGAGAAGGGTAAGTGCCAGCAATTGTGCTTTTCCCTCTTGGTTTGGCAAAGTGCTGGGCTGGGGCAGAGAGGACCAAGTCAAGAGCTCTCCTGGTGGTCTTCTGGAGGTGAAAAGAAGAGGGTGACTTTCTCTTTTAACCAGAATGGGAAGCAGTGTTCACCTCAGGAGGGAAAACCAGGATCCAAGTGGGAATTACAGTTGAATTTTTAACCTGTCCTGATGAAAGGAGACATTCAGATGCTGCCCAGGATCATCCTGGCTGAAGCAGCTCCAGACTGTGAAGTTACAAGATAAAGAGGCTCCTGTGTTCTTCAAATGGGGAATGAGCAGAAACTACTCAGTAGGTGCTTAGTGGAAAATGAAAGTATTTAAAAATCAGGAAATGGGAAATGCTAAGCAGCTTTCAGACACCTTAATTAGAGATAACACCCCTCTTAATCTCAGAATTGAATTCATAGAAAATCAATTAGAACATTTAAAAAAATTGAGATTAGATGGTAACAGGCAAAGATTAATCTATTGACACTATTATCAAGACAAAGGAACTGTCAGAGGGTTTATTTAGCAACTTTACTACAGTTTTGAAAGCTGAAAGAGAGTTTACTTTCCAGTGGAAGTTGTAGGAAATTAAATTAGTCATTCCTTTAGGGAACACTTGGAGAAAGAAAGATATTTTGATAACACAGCCTATTGGTAACCAAGCTGCAAGAGGTTGGTACTGGTCTCCTACAAGGCAATCCAGTAGATTGAGGAGAAGCAAGAGATGGGTAGGAGGTCTTCTGGAGTGGTCTGCACAAGTGATCACAACCTTCTGGCAACAGGCACTGCATCTGAAAAGTGGGTTAGCCCAACAAATGTTTGGGACTTTGGAAAGGAAAAAAAACCCCAAAGATCTGGCCAAGTGTTGGACTTCCCACAGCTTGAGATCATTTAACAGAATCAGAGTCATTCAGGTTGGAAAAACCCCTTGGGATCATGTAGTCCAACCAAAGTTCATCCCTAAACCATGTCCTTCAAAACCACATCCAAACGACCCTTCAACACACCCAGGGATGGTGGCTCAACTCCCTGGGCAGCCTGTGCCAGGCTCTGACCACTCTTGCAGTGAAAAAAATTTCCCTAATGCCCAGACTAAACCTCCCTTGGTGCAGCTCGAATCCAATCCCATCATTTAAGATCAATAAGCTTTAATTTTCCTATTTGCAGCTGAACAGACCTGAATCAGGCACTGAATTCAGACCCACACCTACTAAAAGATGCCCCTAATTCATGATGCTCACAGGCAAGGGAAGGCAACTAATTGTCAGCTCCTAACAAAGGAATGGGCATAGGACATCAAAGCTGCTGAGCTGGTAATTGTTGCCCCATTTCCCTGGGAGAGAATTGCTGTTGTGATACCTCACATCCAGCAACACCCATCATATTGCAATCTATCCCAGGCAGTAATAAGTAGAATAAACTGGCACAGATGTGATATATCACAATGGGACAGAGCCACATGGAAATGGGAATGATTATATTGATTTGTCCTCAGGAGCATAGCTAATTTGTAAAGTGTTCTTACTCCTGATGCCTGAACATTCATTGCACATTTCAATAACAAGTAATTATGATGCTAATATTTGGGATTGTGCAATGACAAAATATTCCTAAAAAAAAACAACCAACAAAACCAAAACAACCCAACAAATCTGAAGTTCAAGAAAGCATGAAATTGCATTAATTCAGATGAACTGTTAGTCATTACACAAGGTGATAAATGGGACTTTTTCTAATTGTCTGTAACAATTTCATATATTAAAACAGCCCAGTTTTCCACCCTAGCTTTCCTATGCTCATTTGTTACATGGACTGGTTTGCAAGAGCCACACCTGAGCACTGTAAGGAATTTCAAACACATCACTGGCAAGTTGAAACCAATGAGTTGTTACTTGTGATTAGGTTTTTATTCCCATCATGCTGAAGTTCTCTAATGGCAGTAAAACAGACTGTGCCTTCACACACTGTTGTGCAAATTAAGACTACTACTTCTCTAACACTTACAAGGGAGTTTTATATTCAAACGACAACAAAAAAAGAACAACCAAAAAAAAAATCAACACCAAAACAGATGTGAGGGGAATAGTGGTGGTGAAATGAGAAGAGATATATTCATTAAAATCAGCAGTTATGTCAGCTTTAAAACACTGAAGAGGGAAAAAAAGAAAAGCCTTGTGGCTGAACCTATTAATTAGCCTATTAACACAAGCACTTTAGCAGGAACTATTTGTGTAGTCCAGTTCCAATTTATCTCCATAGATCACCAGTTCAGGTGGACACCTCACCCACCATTGTGGGTTTGCATCCCTTAGGGGCAGCTTTCCACTGGGAAAAGCTACAGTGATGGTTGTCCTCATCCCAAACCCACTGTTCTTCTCACCTTCTGCTGGTGGTGTAGTTGAGGATCTCCACTGAAGACCCATGGGCCATTTTTTTTTGCTGCCCCAGGCCAGCAAAACTTCCTTGACACCACTGGGGTACTATTGACCCAAATCAGGTGAAAAAAAGCTCTTCTCCTCTGTCTTCTCCCCAGTTCTCCCTTCCTACCTGCCAGGGAGCTGGAATCCTTCACCTCCAGTGACATCAGAGTCAGGCTTTAATTCAACTTCCACAAAACACCATCAATGTGCCTTGTTCTGAGCACATACCTTTCTTGCTTAGCTCTGCAAACATTCCCAGCTGAACACGATGATTTCTCCCACAGCTGAGTCCATCTTTTCCCACTCTTTACCATGAGGAATCACTTGTTCATCTGAGCATGTTGCTCAAGCCTCCCTGGCCTCATTATCACATCCAGCTGATTAATTGTGCTGTACCAACAGTAATCTGCCAACGTGCACGATGCTGGGGGGGGAGAAAAGGGAGAAAATATGTTATTTTATTTTCTTCAAACTCCCAGCAGACAGAGCAATGCAGGGTGAGGGAGCTCGTTGTTCAGAAAGTGAGATAAATACAGACAAAGAATGGGAGGAACTAGGTGCTAATTTATTTGTAGATCTCTTCAGAAACACTGAAGTTAGAAACTAGACCATCTGTTAAATAGTTGTACTATTCCTAAGTGCATATTAGGGATCTAGATGTGTGCCAAACACCTGATCTTCCAGATCTTATTGGAGACTCTTTTTGACAAGCAAAATTGCTGCTTTATGAGATGATGTCATGTTATGTTCTAAAGCAGTGCTAGGCAACAGTGACTGGGAGAACAGAGTGCTTGTGCTCTGGTGGTGTAAATGCCTGCTCAGGGCAAAGAGAAATGGTTTTGAGAAGCAGCCAGAGCAGAGAATCTGCATCTGTGGTGATATTTGGGTTCTTTTTTAATATCTATTTAACCCATTTTTGATGGCTGTTGATCATTGAAAAGACACCTCCGTAGAGGGAGAAAAAGGGATGCACAAATCTTTTAGGGAAAAAGACTTTGCTTCTGGCAAAAAAAGAGAAACATTATTGCTGATGGTCCATCTCTCTCCTCTCTTTATCACCCTGAGCTACATAACAAAGATAGACAATTTTATAACCCATTATTCAATCCCATCTCAACGAGGTGTCATCATATTTCATAGGAGATGCTGCCTGCCCAGAGAAAGGGTCCAATAAAGATGACAACAGAAGTAAGACTGACTCCTCTAATGAGTTATTTATTTGGCTTTGGTTTGGTCTTTTGGAGTTGTTTTTCTTTTAAATATGCAATTATTCTTTATTACTGAGACATTGAAGAAGTTCTTTTTGTGCCATTATCTGTCAACTTCAGCTAGAAGAACAGGTTCATTCCTATTTATCCTCAGTTTTTGAGGATGGGGGTTTCTAAAAGATGAAGACCTCAGAGATTAAGAACTGTGTAAAGAAAACATCTAACCCTAGAGGTCTTCAAAAGCAGGTTAAATAATTGCTAGGAAGGACATATCATATTTGTGCATGTCATGGGACAGGAGAATAGAATTAAATGGTTATTCCTGTGCCTCCAAATCTAATTTTTTATGCTGATGATTTACTAGCAAGCATAATGGGATTTAAATCTTCTCAACAGGAAAAGTTTGCATAACCAAACTCTAAACATTCCATGAAAGAGCTCAGATTCCTGCACACAGATTTGACTAAATTTTGTTATTATAGACATTTATTATGTATTTTATTTATTAGATACAATTATACTCAATTTGAAGGTGGAAATGTGTAGCTGAAAAAAGGCAAAGTCAACTTCTTCCCCAAAAAAGTAGCCCTGCTAATTATAAAAGACCAGGAGATTATAGAATGACATAATTATTTAACTGTTTAAGCTCATCATTAACAGAGCAAATAATTAATTAATAGATTAAATAGTTAAATAAGTGATCTAGTACTACTGGGTTTTTTTGTTATTTATTTCAGGTGTACATGTCATGGTTTTTAACCATGGCCATACAGCCTCTAAAATGAGAGTCAAAATGATAGCATGACATATTGTGTCATTAAATTAAGAATTGCTGCTAGCACCTCAGTTCTTTCCAAAATCTATTCCAATTTCAGAGTCAAATATTACGTAGTTAATTCTCAGTTGTCATGAAAACCTTTTGCTGCTGCTGCCCTGTGCTTCCCTTTCCCCCCCATCTCCCAACAAGTGAAATATTGTCTTAAATAAATAAAAAAACCCTGAGTTACCATAGCACAAAATGTCAGAAACCACTAAACTATGTATATTTTCCATACTTTCCAATTTATTTGTTTTTAACTTGATTTTTTATGTGGACACTGCATATTTTGCATTGGAGAAAGTGATAGGAAAAGGAAACAGAACCATTTTTATTGCTAGTCTCCAAACCCTAAAAGATCTGAATGTTTTGCACCTTTCCAATTTTATTTTTTTAACATAATAAATGGGAAATTTCAAAGTTTGGGTTTTTTCTTCCATCCAAACCTGGCCTCAGAGCAGCCAAGCCAGGCACATCCCCATCTAATGTCTTGAGGCCACTTTATTTTGTGCTGGCCTTTTACTTCTCAGAAAACACTTCACCCACAGCAAAGAACAGACCAAATAAAATTAATAAATAAAGCTGATAATCTTTCTCAAACTAAATTTTCCAAACAGGTAAATAAATTCCCACATTCAGAGACTGGACCAATAAATAACTTTTAAGAATGACCAAACTCTAATTGGTCATATTACATCCATCCATTGTTTATCTTCCAATTAGCATCAAAAGATGGAATAGAGCAAAATAAATTATTTTTTTCCTTTTTTTTGGCCTTTCTTGTCTTTTTTTTTTTTTTTCCCTCCAGAATGCAGAGATGTAGCTAGCAGGTAATTAAAAGAACATCAGAGTTTAAAACACTTTCCCAGTGTATTTATTGACAGGTACCATCTATTGTGGCTATGACAGCACAAGGAGGTGCTGCAGCTGCCTAATTCAATCCAGTCACCTCTGAGTAGACAATGTCTTCATAGGAGACCAATATCCAGGAGATGAAGAGGAGGGAAAAGAAAAATTAACTGTGTAAAGTTCAACTAAGAGGGAGAAAATTGATATATTGACATAAATAGCTGAGCCTGTACAGGGAGGAATCATTATTGCTTCGACCAACAAGAACTGGGTTTCTATTGAACTCTGGATCAGGTAGTTGTTCAGCTGATGAAAAATGGAGCAATTGTTTGAAACAAGAATCTGCAGCAAGGTAAATAAAATAAGCTTAAGGCAAGCAGCATACAACACTGTGGCATAAAGAGCTTTAAGGAGAAGCTGATGTTATTTATTATATTAAGACACGTTTTGGATGTATTTCAAGGAATCTTTTTCCCAAAGTACTCTGACAAAAGCAGGAAGTCTTTGCATTGGGATGAGAGCTGGATCATAAAGTAAATAATCATTTTTTTTTCAGACTCCATCTATGATGCCATGTTTTGTAATTGAATTAAGGGAAATAAGACCAATAGTGCTTCCATATTGCAGTGAAATGTGAGAAAGTCAATTAAAACATATCCACTTACTGTAGCCAGCTTCAGGACAGAAGAGCCTCATTAAAAATACAACTTTTATCATCATTTAAACACATACTCTGTGGGAGTCCTGATGATGTTTCATTATCACTTGTATATATAGAAGAGCACACCTGCTTTTTATTTCTATAGAAAAAGCAAACAAATGGTTTGGTGATTTATTTTTTTTTTCCTGCTGAGGTAGAATAAATCTAATCAGGTCCAAAAAATGAGTCTAGAAAAAGTCATGGAATAATACACTAGATTTGCAATTGGGAATGGTCAGTACAGATTGGGAATGGTCAATACAAACTGAAAGTTTATATATTTAATATATATAACATATATATAT
>VYZU01048143.1:39852-63829 GCA_013401355.1 Ceyx cyanopectus | reverse complement strand
TGTTCTAAATCCAGCTCTTTTCTGAATTATATCTAGGTTACAGAATTGCAAATACTACAAATCAGATCACAGTACTGTAAATTCTTCTTCCTGAAGTCAGCTCCTATTTTCTGCCACCATTTTCAGAGCTTTTTTTTTCTTTTTTTTTACTTTAAATAGTAAGAAAAAAAATCAAATATTATCAAAAAGGCACACAGGATGTGTCCTGCTGAAATACACAGGATTGGGGGCGAGAGCTGCAGATTTGCTACACAATTAAAAGCTAAATTTCTTAAGCAAAAAACAAAGGTGCTGGGGAAACCAGGGATACAATTTAATCAGCAGTGTTTAAAGGAGAACAAACCGAGATAATTTAAAACCACAAAAGAACAGGACATTACAAATAACTACATCTTGGGAAATGCCTGGAAGAAAATGTGTCACATACTGTGTGGACAGACTAACATGGGGAATTACGACAGGCAGAAGAAGAAACAAGTTCTGACAAGTGTTTCTATACTATGCCAAGAAGGACATTTTGGGTGAGAGTCACTACAGATCAAGAGTTGAGCAAAGCAACGTGCTGCCTTCTTCAATTTCCAAACCAAGTGCTGCATCTTTACCCCACAGTCATGACACTTTCAAAGCAACACAGACTTGAACCAAATCTTGGGGTTTTGAGAAAACCTGGAAAAACAGAAGCCTGTGCAGAATTCAAGTGTCCACACCAACATCTTCCTAGCAGCCCTGCTTGCAGTTGGACAGCTATCAGTGAAGAATGGGAAGATCTGCATTGAGAGGGTGGTCAAACTTTGAAATGGGCTTCCTAGAGCAGCAACATGATGCCCCCAGCCTGTTTGAGAGGCATCTGCTTTCACTCTGCCAGCCCTGAGCTGGTCAGGCAGTTGGACTGTGATTGTTGTAGGTCCCTTCCAACTGAAACAGTCTGAAGTTTGTTCTATTCTACTCCAGCCCTTCAAAGTATCAACACAAAAGGGACAGTGGCATGAAAGATATGTATCTTACATATAGGGCAGCTTTGGCTACAAATGTCTCTCCTCAAAGAGCTCAGCAAGTCTTCCAGGAAGGCCACAAGATCTCCAATGTCTATTTAAGAGGAAAGAGCAACCTTGAAGTCATGAAACTGGTATAAGTGTATGAATGTAAACAGATGTTGGAAAGCAATTCTTTCCAACAACACCCTCTTGAAAGCTTCCCATTCAGAAAGTATGAATTTCTTATTAATTACAAAGGAAACTAATCTGTAAGAGTGGCACTTAAACCTTAAGCAGCAGCTTCCTCTCAGAAGGAGAGGAAGAGACTTGAAGAGACTGACAAGATTTCAACCTTTTATTCCACCCTCAGTTCATGCAATTCACCTTCACCTATTTAACCAGGCAGATCTCCTAGGACAGGATTAGTCCTTGAATGCACAGAAATATCCATACCCTGGGAGAGCAGAGCATATGTGAAGGCTCATTGAGCAGGAGAGGACATGCACAGATGTAAAAGCAGCACACAGTGTTTTTATTCTGAAGCATTAGATGCATCCCTTGATATCAAGGCCACGTGGAAATGAAGTGGAAAGAGAACAAGTAACTTATTACACATATATCTGAGGCCAGAGAATGAGAGTATTCTAGTAGAGCAGACTCCCACACACATTAACACACATTCCTTTAAAAGAAAAACCTGAAAAAGTAATCTATTAACTTTCAGGTAGTCAAAACTCATACTGAATACACTTCACAAGTTGAGATTGAAATAATCACCTCTAAATTTCTGAGGATACAGGACACAATTCCTGAAATCCATTATATGACAGATCAAATCTGGAAGATAACCTTATGGGGCTNCAGTGACTTAGAATGACTCCCAGTTTACCCTGACACAAGCTCCTGTAACTGCAAAACCCTTGCAAGTTATATTCCTTCCTATGCTGTTAAGAATACTGCTAATTTATCTTTACCAGTCTTAATGTAAATAATTTGAGATTTTAGAAAGCTCTTTCAGGGGTTAACCATCCTTGTAAATAACAGAATACTGTCTAATCTTTTCTATCTGAAGTCTGAACATGTAATTAGTTGTAGATAACTGCTGTGCACAAAGTCACTGCTGTTAATGCCTTCTCTTTGTGCAATTACTAGGAAACGAAGGAAGAGTTTAAAGCAAACTAATTCCTGAAGACTGGTCTACACTTAGCTTATCTAGAGTAGCTTTTTTTGGAAGAATTGCTTTTACAGACATAACTCATATAGACAATAAACAGATTAGAGTGAACATCCTCTACCTAGAGTACCAGTGTCCTGAAC
Organism: Ceyx cyanopectus; assembly: GCA_013401355.1. Taxonomy (NCBI): domain Eukaryota; kingdom Metazoa; phylum Chordata; class Aves; order Coraciiformes; family Alcedinidae; genus Ceyx; species Ceyx cyanopectus. Next base: position 61,538 of record VYZU01048143.1, on the reverse strand, counting down.
TTGAAATTCTTCCAAAGGAGGCTTGCTAGTTCAGATATTCCTCATTTCAAAGCAGAATTTGGACCTCGTGAAGAAGACTGTGACCTGCATAAAGTCCTGATGATCAACCCACTCTTCTCACTATTTTCTAAAACCTTAAGTATTTTCAATGTTACTTTAGAGCATGACACACCCCTTCATCATTCCATGTTTAACTGACACCATCCACAGAACTACCTTCACATTACCAACCCCTTTCATGGCAGCCCCCTGCTCACAACCTCTTTATGGTCTAAAGCTGGCCACCTATCCTGATTCCCAAAGTTCTGCACAGAACTGCTAGTTTCCAGGAAGCTGTCAAATCCCAGAGGTGTAGCCTATAGTACTTGGAAAACAGGAGTTTTGCTTCCAATTTCAAGTAAGGATGGGCAGTCCCATTCCAATCTCACAGAAGTCTTTGCCCCCACTTCAGAAGTCAAATCCTGTTGGTCCAGGTGGCTTTCAGAACACAGAACTAATCAGTTTATTTAGGTAGTCAGACAAAATGCATAAACTGCCCACTGCAGAAGCTACTTCTCACCAGCAGCCAGACTTCCTAACTTGCATGGAAGTTCAGGTGCACAGCAGACCTTCCAACATTAAACACCATGGATCTGAAAGCTCTGATAACTGAAGGTGAAAGATCCAGTAATCCACTTTTTTTTAGAGCGCTGGTCACAAAGAGAAGGGTTGTGGGGAAAAACACACTTCTCATCACCGGAATATCAGAATTCTGACAAGGTATGGGCATTTTTTTATACTTCAAATTTAGCCATCTCTGGTGGACTGTCAGTCTTCCCTCTCAAAATTCTCTGGTTAAGAATCTTGAACCTATTTTGTACAGGTATATCTGCAATTAGTTAATAAGCTCAACACCAAACTAAAAGGTAAAATCAAGGCCATGGTATGAACTCACAGAAAAACCTCTTCCAGCTCTGAATTGAGGTGTTTGTGAACTGTTGCTCTGGACAACAAACCCTTGTTTACCTCTTAGCAAATGTTAAACACACAGATTCCCTTCTGTTAATAAGCTAAAAACTTTATAGGGACTTTCCTGACTTTACATCATAGGAAAAATAAAATCCAGGCTTGAAAATGAAGATTCAGTTACAGTATTTTACCTTCATATCATTCCAATTGCCCCTGCAAGATCCTAAACACTTAGTGAATTGTGCATCAGCAAGGTAAGGTTATTTCAAGAGTACTTAGATGCCCTGTACAGTTTAATTAGCAGAAATTACATGTTTTTATTGGAGAATACACAGAATGTAGATTTTTAAGCTGCCAAGAATAATGAAATAAAGACTACAGGACCTTTAGTGAAAAGTATGTATGTAATTCAAGGCCATTCATCCACTGACTGGCTACACCTCAGCTCTACACTCACTTCAGACATTTTTAAGTGGCTTAGATGGCAGCCTGTGGGTCCCTCCTTTTACATTCCTTAGCAGCTTTTTAACTTCATAAGGTACAACAGCTGTTCCAGCAGCAAAAGCATCTAGATATGGTACCTTCCCAATGCCTCCAACATGGAATTGGGAAGAGAATGGCCTGTTTTCTGTGCAGTATTGCTATGCTCAAGGCCTTTCATGGATGTGATCCTTCAGTCTATCCAAACTAAGTAAATTGGAAATTAACCAAGCAGTGCTTTGCTAAATTAAGGCAAATCTATTANTCTAGTAGAGCAGACTCCCACACACATTAACACACATTCCTTTAAAAGAAAAACCTGAAAAAGTAATCTATTAACTTTCAGGTAGTCAAAACTCATACTGAATACACTTCACAAGTTGAGATTGAAATAATCACCTCTAAATTTCTGAGGATACAGGACACAATTCCTGAAATCCATTATATGACAGATCAAATCTGGAAGATAACCTTATGGGGCTCCTCCATGAGACAGGGTGTGCAAATATCCAGGAGTTGGGTCTTTCCCAACAGGGGATATCAGCCAGGACTTAGAATGACTCCCAGTTTACCCTGACACAAGCTCCTGTAACTGCAAAACCCTTGCAAGTTATATTCCTTCCTATGCTGTTAAGAATACTGCTAATTTATCTTTACCAGTCTTAATGTAAATAATTTGAGATTTTAGAAAGCTCTTTCAGGGGTTAACCATCCTTGTAAATAACAGAATACTGTCTAATCTTTTCTATCTGAAGTCTGAACATGTAATTAGTTGTAGATAACTGCTGTGCACAAAGTCACTGCTGTTAATGCCTTCTCTTTGTGCAATTACTAGGAAACGAAGGAAGAGTTTAAAGCAAACTAATTCCTGAAGACTGGTCTACACTTAGCTTATCTAGAGTAGCTTTTTTTGGAAGAATTGCTTTTACAGACATAACTCATATAGACAATAAACAGATTAGAGTGAACATCCTCTACCTAGAGTACCAGTGTCCTGAACTTGAAATTCTTCCAAAGGAGGCTTGCTAGTTCAGATATTCCTCATTTCAAAGCAGAATTTGGACCTCGTGAAGAAGACTGTGACCTGCATAAAGTCCTGATGATCAACCCACTCTTCTCACTATTTTCTAAAACCTTAAGTATTTTCAATGTTACTTTAGAGCATGACACACCCCTTCATCATTCCATGTTTAACTGACACCATCCACAGAACTACCTTCACATTACCAACCCCTTTCATGGCAGCCCCCTGCTCACAACCTCTTTATGGTCTAAAGCTGGCCACCTATCCTGATTCCCAAAGTTCTGCACAGAACTGCTAGTTTCCAGGAAGCTGTCAAATCCCAGAGGTGTAGCCTATAGTACTTGGAAAACAGGAGTTTTGCTTCCAATTTCAAGTAAGGATGGGCAGTCCCATTCCAATCTCACAGAAGTCTTTGCCCCCACTTCAGAAGTCAAATCCTGTTGGTCCAGGTGGCTTTCAGAACACAGAACTAATCAGTTTATTTAGGTAGTCAGACAAAATGCATAAACTGCCCACTGCAGAAGCTACTTCTCACCAGCAGCCAGACTTCCTAACTTGCATGGAAGTTCAGGTGCACAGCAGACCTTCCAACATTAAACACCATGGATCTGAAAGCTCTGATAACTGAAGGTGAAAGATCCAGTAATCCACTTTTTTTTAGAGCGCTGGTCACAAAGAGAAGGGTTGTGGGGAAAAACACACTTCTCATCACCGGAATATCAGAATTCTGACAAGGTATGGGCATTTTTTTATACTTCAAATTTAGCCATCTCTGGTGGACTGTCAGTCTTCCCTCTCAAAATTCTCTGGTTAAGAATCTTGAACCTATTTTGTACAGGTATATCTGCAATTAGTTAATAAGCTCAACACCAAACTAAAAGGTAAAATCAAGGCCATGGTATGAACTCACAGAAAAACCTCTTCCAGCTCTGAATTGAGGTGTTTGTGAACTGTTGCTCTGGACAACAAACCCTTGTTTACCTCTTAGCAAATGTTAAACACACAGATTCCCTTCTGTTAATAAGCTAAAAACTTTATAGGGACTTTCCTGACTTTACATCATAGGAAAAATAAAATCCAGGCTTGAAAATGAAGATTCAGTTACAGTATTTTACCTTCATATCATTCCAATTGCCCCTGCAAGATCCTAAACACTTAGTGAATTGTGCATCAGCAAGGTAAGGTTATTTCAAGAGTACTTAGATGCCCTGTACAGTTTAATTAGCAGAAATTACATGTTTTTATTGGAGAATACACAGAATGTAGATTTTTAAGCTGCCAAGAATAATGAAATAAAGACTACAGGACCTTTAGTGAAAAGTATGTATGTAATTCAAGGCCATTCATCCACTGACTGGCTACACCTCAGCTCTACACTCACTTCAGACATTTTTAAGTGGCTTAGATGGCAGCCTGTGGGTCCCTCCTTTTACATTCCTTAGCAGCTTTTTAACTTCATAAGGTACAACAGCTGTTCCAGCAGCAAAAGCATCTAGATATGGTACCTTCCCAATGCCTCCAACATGGAATTGGGAAGAGAATGGCCTGTTTTCTGTGCAGTATTGCTATGCTCAAGGCCTTTCATGGATGTGATCCTTCAGTCTATCCAAACTAAGTAAATTGGAAATTAACCAAGCAGTGCTTTGCTAAATTAAGGCAAATCTATTAGAGAGTATGTTTAAAGTGCTCTGAAGCATATGAATGAACATTAAGTTTTCTTCAGGTCTGCTATTGCATTTAGCAAATAGTGGAGAGGTCGTGCTGATGTTAGAAGTAAATTATCTCTAAAATGAAATTTTACTGAAGAAGCTTTTCTTAAACATCCTCAAAGACATAGCAAGCAAGATAACTATGGATCTGAAGAGATCAAAAGCACGTTTATATCTTGTTTGCTCACACACCAGGTAGCAGCATATGACAGCACTTAGAGATGACAACTGCACAGACAAGACTGAATTCCACCTTCTGTGCAACCAGCTACATCATAACACATGCAGAGAAAACCAGCAAGAGCTGAATGAACAGCTGTACAGCTGCTTTCAGACTCTGGGTGCTTCATTCTTCTGTCTGCTTGTAGCAACACTGACTAAAATTAGAAAGCAAGCTCCAATTTTAAACTCAAATCTTAAGAGCAGAACCTCACAAAGCATAACAGCCTTGCAGAAATCCAGTGGGACAAGAAAGCTGCTACTCCAGACTCAGGCAAAGACTGAGCACCAGACCATGATCTTAGGCAGAAAAGGGAGTTAATAACACTACAGGAAAGCAACAGGACTTCACTTCTAAGTCTCCCTCTGCCTCAACACCAAGGACAGAGACACGGGGATTTCCAACTCTTCCTGATGGAACATGTACACTTAACCTATACAAGTTGGAAAGTGAGCAAGACTAAATGGAAAAGTAACATCCAAAATCTTTTTATGACCATTAATATCACCATTTACATCAGGATAACAAATACACTCAAAAAACCCCAATCAAACAAACAAACAAAGCAAATCCCATAAACCCCATGAAAATTTCCATACCCATAGGAGTGTTACTAACTCAAACGTCCCCAACGTATCCAAGTAGGAAAAAAACAGCAGCTAATTATTTTCTGATATATATACTAGCAGACTTGATCTATCTTGATTTATCCAAGACAATCTAGAGGCTGGGGATGTGCTGTGCATCTCATCCCCCTTTCTTTCTGAAAAATGCAAGGAAAACAAGTGCAGTTTTCCTTGGTTTGGTTGGAGACCATAATTTCTGAGATCTTTATAAAGCTATACATGCTTCATTTCTGAAAATTAAGTTACTGAACATGTTCAATAACTTCATTTTGCTGTAATTTAAGTAAATAATTTTATTGCAAGTAAAGTTACTTCTGCTCTGCTTTTCCTGCTGTCTTTCAGGCTAGAATCTGAATTTCCAATTAAACACCCCTCTCTCTCAAAAAACCAAGCACCAAACCAAAACAGAACACAACAGGCCACACAAAGCAACACCTTTAACAAAACCCCACCCTTCACAGAAGATAAACAAACCTGATCCATCTACATCTTTACTCAGGCAGTTATGCAGTAAAACAAACTTACTGTCTTAGTCTGGTGTCCAACTGTCCAAATTACAGCACTAAAGGTGTGTTTTGCTTAAAAGCAGGATTCTGAGCTAATACAGGGGATGCTCAGTGTTGCCTAAGCAGCATCATTACATTTTGAAGGCTTTTTCTCTTAGAAATGTAGGTGTCTCTTGATAGTTCCTCAGATTTAGCAACAGCCACGAGGTGTTTACCCTGGAAACCTGGGAGCTAAAGTAAGTGTTAGAACACAGTGAGTTGGTAACTCCCAGTACCACTACTTGTGTGAGAAAGAGCTTTTCACTACAGTCTTCCAGCTCCAAACAAAACCACTAACTGAAGTTAATGAGCAGAAAGGTGTGCTCATCAGAGTTAACATCACTTTAAGGCACTTAGTTGCCACTGCTTTTTAAAGTTCAATATTCCTTTTATTTATTGCGTATTTTAGAACTTGACAAGGTTGCTTTTCCTTCAGCTGAAATGGTGAGGTGCTGTTTTTTGTATTTTTTGGAGGAACAGGATGAAAGAAGGGAGAAAGAGAAGATGAAAAGGAAGCAAAAGAGATTCCTTTTTGTGCATCAAAACACTAATTAGTCATTTAAATATCTTGTGACAATGCTTGAATATTAAAACTCTTTGATTGCATTTTTCCCTAGGGAAAGTTATTTAGTCAAGAGGAGAGCTCTTAACTCCAAATATGTGTTCATTTAAAATTACATTTATGCAAAACTCCAAGCAATATTAGAATTCTATTTATAAAATAGCTCTAAATGCCTGCTCACACTCTTTGAGACTGCCCCCTCCCCCCAGATTCTTAGACATTTTGCCATCTGTTTGTGAAGAAATCAGCAACACAAAATATTTATTATTTTCATAAGCATTAGGAAAAAAATCCTCTGTTGCTACAGAACACTATCCCAACTTAGCTAAACCCTGCTTGACATGAAGTTTGTGTAACAGAATAATATTGAACCTGTGAGGTTTAGCTTTAGTCAACTACCATGTGTCTCTGCTGTCAACGTCAATATAGAAGTGAAGAAAAAGCCACTTGGGGCAACAGGGAGGAAGGAAATTTAGCAAGTTAGCAGAAACACAACAGGGAGAAGTTGAACATCAACTACTTTGTGTTAGAATATCTGATAAGGATTTGGGAAGACACCTGTGTTCAGTGATGGCAAACAAAGCTCTCTCTGGGCTGGCTGTTTGTGTGTTCACTGGGTATTTAAAACAAAGGCAAGAGCAAAATTCCACAGGTAAAGTGTCTACTTCCTACAGCTCTGAAGTTTAACCCTCAAAGCATGATTTAGTAAACAAAAGCATCACATTAACCACTGAAGCAATTCTTGTAATTAACATTAAGAATCTTAACTTGCCCACAACTACTATTCCTTACCTAGGACACAGCTCTCTGGGGTTATGGAGACTAATTTTCTAGCCTGAAAACTTTTAACTGCCAGGCAAAGAGTAAAAGAGAAAGCTAGCAACGTGACATGTCTATCAACACATGCATGCATGCATACTTGCTCACTTTAACTGAGAAATACAGTTGGAAAGTAGGCATTTAACGTTTAAAACCTTGGTAAAAGTGGAAATTAAGGGTGCTGTTTCATATTCAGGTACAAGTTGAGCACACAAGAGCATCTAGCACAGCTACCTACTGCTTAAATACACCTATATGTTTAAGTTTTGAGCACCTTTACTTGACAAAAATGAACACCACCAAAACGAAACCACAAAAAAAAGACAAAAAATAAGAAGCAACACCAGCAAAAAGAAACACCCCACGCAATACTTCAAAATACAGATTTTAATACATATGTAAAGCAACTTCCAGCTTGTACAGGACTTGGAAATACTGATTTATGGTTAAATGGTAGGTAGTTACACTAGAAAAGCCACAAAGTAGTTCCTGGAGAAAACAAGATAAAAAAAANNNNAAAAAAAAAAAAAAAAAAAAGAGTATTAGTCTGTAGAACATTCACAGAATCAGTTAACTTAGGCAACAGTGCCATAAAAAAAAACCCAAACAAGCCAAAACCAATTTACATCTAAAGATGTATATATTTTAAGTTTTAGAGAACTAAGTATCTAGAAGTATAAACTTTATACTAGGAATGACAATGAAATTCTGACAGCAAGCAAAGGTCAAAACTAGGAAGCTGTCAGGTTTGTTCTTAGCAGTAAATTTCAGAACCTGTTTATGTAACTGCATCTCTAAGATTCTCTCCTCTTTGCTGTGCTTAACACCCCAGTGGAGGAAACCGATTCCACTTTAAAGATCCACAAACAATGAAAATAACAAATAAACCACCTCGACGGAGGTCTTCAGCAACAACAGCTACTGGATGCTATACCCGTCTCAGAATGAGTTGAGTGATTAAATAAACCTGAAGTCTGAGGAGTTTGAAGCTTCATTCTCCAGAGACAGCAAAACTGGGAGGAAAGCAAGAAACTTTGGACCTCCAAACTCGGGATTTTCTTACTTGACTTCTGCATTCCCGCCTTGGGAACATGACAATATTACTGGCATCACGCCTGTCTCTGCAGACACTGGTTTATTTTCACACACCTCAACAGAAACCCTGTCCCTTCCTACCTCTAGCGGCACCAAAAAAAACCCCTCAAGCCGCTGAGGAGACGGAGCGAAGCTGACGCTGAAACCCCCCACACGGGGCTCAGGGGTCCATCCAGCCGTCAGGAGGAGGGCACAACACGGCCTGAGCGCGCCGAGGGTGCCGATAAACACACCGACCGAGCTCTGCTCGTCGTCCCGTTTCCCGCCCTCCCCGAGTCGTCCCCACAAGGCCGGGGATGGGTGAGGGGTCGCGCGCTCCCGCCTCAGCCGCCTCAGCAGCCACAACTTCCTCGCGCCTCCCGCCTCCGCCGCTAACACACCCCCCCCCNCCCCCCCCCCCCCCCTTCCTCCTCCTCCTCCCCGCTCCTTCCCCGACCTGCGGCGGCCGCCGGCTCGGCAGCGCCACCCGGTGGGGCAGCGAGGGGACGGCGCCGGCGGGTCCCGTGTCCCCGGCGCTGCCGCACAAGGCCCGGCCCAAAGGGGAGGGGGGGGGGGGGGGGGGGGGGGAAAGAAAGGGGAAAAAAAACCCCCCCAAAAAAAAAAAAAAAAAAAAAAAAAGAGATACAAAATGGCGGCCGCCCGCGGTATCACGTGACCCCCTTTGTGCCTTTCGGGGCCCCGCGAAAGGGCCGCCGGCTACCGCGGGGCGCGGGTTATGGGGAGAGAGGGGACGCGGGAAAGGGCTGCGGGGAGGTGCGGGAAAGGGCCGCTGGTGTCGGCGCTTTCCTTCCTCAGGTTCCCCCCTCCCCTCTACACACACACCCCCCCCCTTTCCCGGCGGGCGGGGAGAGCGGGGAGAAGATGGCGGCCATTTTGTGCTTGCGCAGAGGCGAAGGTGGGGGCCCCGGGTGCGGGGGGGATGGAGGGACCCGGCCGAGGGGGGGGGGGGTCTCACGTACCGACTCCTCTTCCTTCTCCATGCCCGTGGGCATCTGCGGCACGGCCCGGTTAATGGAAGCATATTCGGCCAAGTCGGGCAGATCCTCGCAGCGGAAGACGGGCAGCGGCTTGGACGCGTCCAGCGCCCGGGCCCGGAACGACAGTTTGCTCATGTTAGGCGGCGATGGCGGCTCCGGCTGGGGAGGGGGGGGCGATAGCAAGAGCGCTCCGAGCTGAGAGCCGGACCCCGCCGAGCGCTCTCATGGAGAGACCGGGGCTCCCCCGGCAGGGCGGGGCGCACTCCGACACGGGGCCCGGCGGCGCCGGTCGGCGCGGCTGGGCTGGGCGCTGGCTTCTCTCCTCCGCCGCTCCGGCTCCGCTCAATACGCCACGGCCAACATGGCGGACATTAAACCTCGACTGGCCGCCTCTTTCAGCCAACCCCAGCGCCACAGCCATTCCCACACTGCATCGCGCAGGGGCGCGGGCACAGCGCCGCCCGGGGGAGAGCGCGCGCAGCGCGGGCACGGGAGCGCGGGCTCGGGAACGCGGGAGATCTCGGAGCGAACGGGCAACGGGGACCGGAGTTGGAGGGGGGGGGACGCGCACCGGGAGCGGCTGCTCCGCGTCTCGCCCGGGGGGAAAAAGGGGGATTGTTGGTGTGGGGTTTTTCACAGGCTCCGCTCGCCTGCGTCCGAACTGCGCCGTGGAGGGAGCAGGAGGTTCGGCTGGACCTGAATTTCCCCCCGCCGTGGGGAAGCCTCCTGAGGTACGAGGAGCAACCGCTTTTCCACTGGGTTAAGAGGAGCGGGGGGAGAGCGGGAAAGGGCCGGCCACGACCTTTCCGGGGGCCGGGTTAGGCAGCGGACCGAAGGACAAGCCAGCCCCGAGCGCTGAACTTACCCCGACCCGGGAGCCGCCCGCTTCCCTGGGAGCTCGGCCACGCACCCCCCTCACACCCCTCTCCGAGCAAGCGGCGGGGAGCTGCGGCTGCGGGGCGGGGAAACGCTCCTGCCCTCGGGGACCGCACCGAGCCCCACACCGAGCAGCACCCGCCCGGCCCCGCGGAGCTAAGTCGCATCGGCGCCAAGCGACGGGGAAACGCGGGTATCTGGAAGGAGCGGCCGCCTCCACCGCGGCATCTCCAGCCCCTTTCTCCCGAGCCTTTCGGCAACTTGGGGAACGTCAACTCGTTTAACCCTCGCGTGGCTTTGCTCCGCTCCCCCCTTCAAACGAGCTCGCTCCAGGCCAAGGTTAGGGCTAATTGGAGCGTGTCTCATTAGGTACAGCTCGTTTACATCTCAATCGCTGGGTGAAATGGATGCAGCGTTCTGCTACGAGCCGGGGCTCGGGAATGTGAAGCCTCGCTTATCTCGGCAAGGACTCCACGTGCCGCCCCGGGTCACCACAGTGCAGCCGTAAAAAGCACAGAGTGAGGGAATTAGGGCTTGGAAGGGACCTCCCGAGGTCTCTTCCCAGGCTTTTACTACCCCTGTCTAGTTCAGGAACGCGTGGTGTGCTTGGAAACATTTGTGTTGTAGATATTTTGCAGTAAGTCATAACATTTAGTGAAATAAATCCCCCGTCCCACTTGAAAACGTGCTTATTTTCATTAAATTGTGTGAGAAAATCCACTTTAAAAGCAAAACACTGTCGTTTTGCATTGTTGCAGGAGAAATCAGTAGCCAGAACTAGCACCTTACTCCCTAGAACTTGCAGAAATAAGGCATAAATATCACAAAAACAGTAGCAAAGCCTTAATTTTTCAAACCTGCTATCTCTATAGAAGAAGTAAAAGCCATTTCTTTAATTACATCACCTCTTTAATGACACTACCCCCCCTCCACGATGAAATGTTGCTAGATGCAATCGTTAAGCCACATTTCTCGCCAACTATTTGCATGTCTGAGATCCCCTTAGGGCTTCCAAACTTTCACCTGCAAGTCACCCAGCTTCACAACTTCTCTGGGACAGGCAGCTCTGGCTGGGTACTGCTGCTAGAATGAGGCTTTGGTGATGGTTAAGGGAGAATTGGGGTGTGCTGGTGTTGGTTTTGGGGTTGTGGTTGGAGTTTTTTGTTGTTTTGCCTTTTTTGTGTGTGTTTTACTTTGGTTTTTTTAATGGTGAGTGGCACAAGCTAAGGAATCTTATTGTATTCATTTGGATTTCACTAGTAACATCAGAAGCCAGTGTTAAAAAGAATGCATATTGCTTTTTACACTGATTTTACAGTCCACACTAGCTGGAGATAGCAATCCTAAAATAAACAGCATGTAAAACCTCTCCAGAGTTTCCCACAAATACTGAGTAATTCCATTTATCCAACTAGCTGACAGGTAAGGTGATGACAAAAAATGGCAATACACTGTCACAGATTGGCTTTGACCTAGGACACTAAATGAAAATGAAATGCCTGGCAGCTTAGCAAGACATAAGGCCATTAAATACAACTCTTCACTTACACTGATGAAAGAAAAGTATGTAATGAGAAGCAAAGTATAGCAAATATCCTGAACTATAAAGAAAAAAGCTTCAAGCTGAAACTTATCCTTAATTGACCTTTGCATTTCTAACCCTACCACAGCCCAGAGAAAAGTGCAGAAGGAGCAGAAGGACAGGATCATTTGGATACAAACAGGCCAGCATACATTAAAAAAGAGTTTTGGCCTGAAATTTTTGGACTCTTAAAGTTGGTTAGTCCTCAAAATTACCTAAATTCATTTTCTAGCAAGATGAAAAGTGGGATATTTGAAACCAGTGTGACCTCAGCCATCATTTCTGTGCTGAAAAGCTGGTGACAGGAATAAGTATAGAACATGAACAGACTGATTGATGCTTCTTTTACCTTCCTTCCAGTCAGGAGATAAAATGATATTTTAAGTTTTGCCATTTTGTGGCATTTTCCAAACTGCTCCCATCACATTTGCAGACGTCAGTGCTGCACTTTGAGAGCAGTTAATGTAAAATTGGGATGTTTTGCATAATGCCCAAGATACTCTTTGCCAGCTCTCAGTAACAGATCAGTAAGTGGTAGAGAGAAAAAAAAAAAAAAGTTTACAAAGTGCTAGATGTTTAAAAACCCCTGAAATTTAATGAACTGTAAGGAAAATGGAATATAATAAATACAGCTTTTGAACTGCTGTGGGGTTTTTGTTTATTTGGGTTTTGGTTTGGGGGTTTTTGTTTTGGCTGGTTTGGGTTTGGTTTGTTTGGGGGTTTTGTTTCTTTTTTGTTTGTCTGGTTGGTTTGTTCTTTGTTTGTTTTTGTACAAAGCACTGCAATTAGATCTTTAAAACATCTTTTTATGATTTGACTTAAAGGAACAAGCTTTATAAAATGAAAGAACCTGGGACACCAGCTATGGAGGTGCTAAATAACCAGATCAGAAGGAGTAAATTCAGACTGAAAATTAAGGGTGAAGATCCAACTACTTGATCCACACAGCTACAGACAGGGGTCTCTCATGACATCATCTAACTCAGGTTTGTGAAGCCCAAAACCTTACCTTGCTATTGTGGTTTCCAAGTTTATCTGCCATTTGATATCTACAATTTTTTGAGTCTTAATATTTAGTTTTGTGGCTTAAAACCTCTGTGAGCTCAAGAAAGACTTCCAGTAGTTTCCTTAAGCATGAGTTGTGCTCTTCTGAACATGGGTTTAATGTTGTCTCCCATTCTAATCACAAAATAATCACAAGTGAAACTGTCATTTTTGGTGCCTTCTGCAATGAAGTAACTGTATTTTAAAGATATAAAATTCTAGGAGACAGTTTACCTTCTATAAAAACAATTTTTTTCATATTCTTGTTCCCTTTTTTATATTAGAAGTTTCTCTCCAATTAAGTACAAGAAGGCAAATATAAAATAAAGGAGCTGAAGTTTCACATAAAATACAATATAAATGCTGATCCTGCATAAATGGATTTTCTATTGCTCTACTTTTAAGGAAAGTCTGTTCTCTTGAGAAAATAAATATCCACACCAATACATGGTATTCACAGGGAACATTTGATGCCATTCTATTCTTCAGCCTCAGGAGAAGAGGGAATTTTGTGTTGGTTTTTTGGGGTTTTATTAAGGTTTCTCCCTCCCCAAATAGTGATACACTGAAGTCAAGAGTCAAACTGGGATTAGAAAACCAGTACATTTGACTCCTTACATACATTTGTTTTCTCTAGCCATACTTTTCTTGTGCATACCTTAACAGACAATGATTAGAATTGGAACATATTAAAGGTAAAATATCTTTCTCTCATTTTCCAACCATTTAAACATAACTCTTACACACAGAGCATAATATAGTATTTTTATAAACTAAAAATATACTGAATACACCAACTTATGCAAGTTATAGTTATTTTCAGGTTTTCATTTTTTCTCACTCTGGGACTACAACCAGCTTTTAATATTGTAAAGCTCACTAACTCATCAGTTATTTATTTAAACAGCAATTTTCTTGACCTGTTTTTCACCTTTTATCTGCATTAAGTGCTGACTGCTCTGAACTGATTAAAAGTATCACTGGTCTTCCACCCCCACAATAATCAAGAATGACAAGAAGACACATTAGGAAGTTACCATACTTGGGTTTCTTTCCAGAATGACTTACTCTTGGTGTATTTCAAAAGACAGAAATGTCTCTCTTGTTCTATAGTAAGTATAGTATGGGTTCTCTATGTATATTCCTGGTTTACATTTGCTAGTGATGCTTCTGTTCAAATATGCTAGTTTATTTATTTATGTTTTATAATAGCTAGATTCTTTTAAACCATCTCAGTGAGCTACTTGGAGTCTGAATTAAAATGAGATCAGTGTAGGCAAATCTGCCACTAGAGGTTCCTCATTATTTTCTTAAATGTCACATTAGAGTAGGAAGGAAATAGAGAAATTACCTTAACAGCATGAAGATTTCAACCATACATGAACTGATGTAATTCATAGTGAATTTCAACTTATATGCTGGCATCAACTGTCTGGTATTTCCTTTTTTTTTTTTTTTTTTAATTGTATGATTTATTCATTTAGTTTTTTGAGGTGTATATGGTTGAGATGCAATAGGTATAAACCTATTTAGTGACCAAGTAAATTTCCTTCTCAATTCTTGTCTCCATGAGAAGAAAGTAATTAGTCATATATATATATATATATANACACCCTGAATTGTTACTTTAGTCATCTTCTCCAGTAACTTGTTTCACCAAATAATCTTTAAGGATTAAGTAGTAAAACAAAGTTTTAAAATCTAAAACCCTTCAGAAAATTTAAGAAAAAAACAAAAAACCACAAAACAAAAACAAACCCTCTAGAAAAGGGATGAGGGAAATAAAAAAAGTCCAACTTTATGCTTCATATTTTTTTTTAACTTTATCCAAAACATTTTGTAGTCTGAAATACAAAACAATAATAATAAAATCACAATGTATTCTTCTTTCATGGGAATGACACTAAAAAGTTATGGTAAAAAAATTATCTGAGCTGGGCAGACAGGCCAGCCACCTCTTAATTAGGAATGTACTTCTGCAAACATCAGCTTATAACACATGAATAATTTCTAAGTCAAGTGAAATTAATCATATGATCATGTATTTCCACTAGAAGAGCAAGCAGAAGGGCAAAAATGTTATCTCTTTCTTGCTAGAAAAGCAAAGGATTGTGGTGGAAATAAAAAAGAAAAAAAAAAAAGGAAGTTTTTTTTAATCTCCCACAAAACAAGACCCTAAAAACCCCCAAACAAACAACAAAATCCCAACCAACCAACCCCAAAACAAATAAAAAAGCCCACCTTGTCTTGCCAACACAACTACTAATTCATGAATGAGGTAAGTATAGATTACTTTGATATTCTGCATAGGGTGAAGTGAAAAGCTAAACATGTACAATGGAAGTAGAGAAATTATGGTTATAAAAGCAGCAAAATAAACAAAACACCACACCCACCCAAAAAAAAGAAAGGCAAAACCAAAATCTTATGCTCTGTTAATATTTTGTTTTTAAAATAAATTATGTACTTTGATACCTTACACTATCAAAGTAGGATTTCTATGTCTCAAGTCCATCTGTGAAAATTGTTTTAGTATGACTGAACCCTCATGAATTCCTGATTAAATTAATAGCTGTGTTAAGTCCCTAATACAGACTATGCCATCTTTATTAAAGAGAAATAAATTTCTCTGCAGGAACGTAAAAATTACAAATAACTCAGCTCTGGGATTTCAAAACCCTGATGTTATTAGTTTGGAAGAACACAAAAATTATTTCAACCTCAGATGTGGATTCCTTTACACACTGCAGTTTGATTTATACTTGTAAATGAAGCTTGAGAGGATGTTATAAAGATACTGTTTGTCTTCTGGGATAAAAACTAATCATGATGATAACTAAATATTTATATACACACACTTAAGAAAGCCCAAATTAATAGGATGTATTAGTGAAATAAAACCCAATAAACAACTAATAAAGCAAGTTTGAATATATCTGTATCCAGCAGAGGAGGCTAGATCTGAATGCAAAGCTGGTCTGATAAGACTGTTTTGATAGATGCTTTTTTTTTTTCCTCCTTAATAATAGCACTGGAGGCTTAAAAAAATTAAAACTCTGACAGGGTTTACTTCAAGAAAAGACATTTTCAGAGGTTTTTCAACATTTAGCAATGTAAAAAACTTGTAGGAGCTGTGCAGATGAGAAGCCTGTGGTTAACACAGGGGCCTGCACACAAGCCAGGCACAAGTCTGATGAACTTTATCTGATTTGTAAGCATCCCAAGAAGGGTGCTGAAGGATCTCTGTGAGGAGGGAAGGCTGAGAGCCCTGGGGCTGTTTAGCCTGGAGAAAAGAAGATTTGAGAGGGGATATTACTATCTAAAGGGTGATTGCCAAGAGGACAGGGCCTGACTCTTCCTGGCGGTGCCCAGTGACAGGACAAGGGCAACAGGCACAAACTGGAACTCAGCAAGTTCCATCTGAACATAAGGAAAAAAAATCTTCCCTGTGAGGGTGGCAGAGCCTGGCCCAGGCTGCCCAGAGAGGCTGTGGAGTCTCCTGCTCTGGAGACTTTCCAGCCCCACCTGGAGCTGTTCCTGTGGGGGCTGCCCTGGGTGCCCCTGCTCTGCCGGGGGTTGGACTCTATCTCCAGAGCTTCCTTCCAACCCCTAACTTTCTATGATGCTGTTAGCAAAAAAGACCTAATTAATAACTGAATAAATCAATCTGGAAGAATCTAGAAAATAGGAAGGAAAAAAGTTCCTCACATTAAAGTAGTTCATCTGATAGTCTCCTCAATTACATCTTCCAAGTCCCACAGATTCTTCTGATACACCATTTTTAGTTTGGTAAATGGATTCAAAGGAAATCTGAATACTTTTTAAATAAATTTATAAATAAATAATAGTAATAAATAATATAAATTCCTTATTTCATTAGAGATGGATATGGGCCAAACAGAATGTATATGTGCAGAGTCATCAGACTTTTTTCCCCTGAGTTCTCCAGCATGGCTTCTCCTTAAAAGATGCTGACTGTGGCACTTCAATTGTGAACACACAGTCACGTGGTCTAAAGGCATCAAGATATTCCTGTAGAGACACCTTTAAGACCACCAAAAACAACATAGCTGCTCTTCATTATAACATTTGAAATTCAATTTTCAATTTTCTTAAGAATAAAGCCTCTCTGAACCAATTCATCCTGGTAACATGCCCTGTCTGTATCTGGCATTACAGATGAAAAAGCTGTAAGGTAAAAAGGACCCTTTGAAGAAAATATTATTCTAGTTATGAGGTTATGGCAGCACCAAAATTCCTAAGGAAACAGTCATGGGACCTCAGGGATGCCTGAAATGCTGAAAGGCCCTGATCTGAGTCACTTGGGTTGCCTTTTTTAGCCTGTTTGAACATGAAAAACTCTGTTATTTGTGCAAACAAATACTCAAGATGCACAGGCCTTGTGAGGCCAGGGAAATCTTGTTTCCATTAAGCAAGTTTCTCAAAGCTCTAGAAGGGGGAGAGGTTTAAGAACTAACTTTTCATTACCTAAATCACAAAAAAAACCCAGAATAAGCAAATTCTTGGGTGTGGAATTTATCTGATTGAGAACATTCACATCTGAGCCAACCATACCAAGCACCTGGAGGTCTGATCAGGATATTCTGTGCAGTTTAAATTATGGTTCGATTGCAGTAGAAATCCAAAATTTGGGGTTTGGTTGGTGGTAGTTTGTTGTTTTTGCTTTGGGTTTTTTTGTGTGTTTTGGGGGTTTTTTTTGTTGTTTTTTAATTATATGATTGACTTGGACCTGTTTCTTTCCAATGACTAGGATTACAGATTTAACAATCCCTTACAGATTTAACAATCCCCATCTAAAATCAGGTGAAATGAGCTCCACATTAAGCATTTATGACATAGTGATTCCAATTTACTCAGAAGCGCAGTTGCCAATCCACTGAAGCACAAGTTAACACCACCTCACAGGTTTGTTACCTACATGTCTCACCATATCTTTGTGAGCACAAGTCCCAGGGATAAAATTAAATGAAGCCTGACAAAAAGAGGACTGCTCTGGGAGGAACAAGTCTTTGATTCTTCTTACTGCTCCTGGGATTGAATTGCTCCAGGTTTGAATTCCCACAAGCTTCAGAAGGCCTAGCATTTTGAGTTCTTGCTGGTTTTACTGGAGCTCAAACCAATATACAGGCACATCCAGAACTATTGTTTTCTGTTGTATGGTATTGTAGGTCTCTGAGCAACTTTCTATTCACCATTTAGGACCTTCTTAACAACATCTCAGCTCCCTGCACAACTAGTGAAGACTGATAGTAACATGTTATTTGTCAGTTCCCATTTCTCTCTGTTGTTTATACAGGGAGATAAGCAGAAAAAAAAAAGTACATTTGTTAATAAATATTCTAATTCTAGTTAAATGCACTTAATTGGTGTTTTGCTGGTTACTTTAAATTGGCTCCTTTAATGTACTTAATTGGTGGTCAGATTCTGGCCACCATTTTCAGGCTGTAGCTATTATCAGTAGGGAATTTATGAACAAAACTTCCTATTAGGGAAATTTGTAGTACTGGTGTTATCTTGCTTTTGGGCAATCCAGAGGTAACACATTATACTGGAAACATGAGTTAAGAATCTAAGGAAGTCCATGGGAGCTGAAGCCACTGGTATGTGGTCATCTGTGTCCAGGGAATCATTTGCTGCTCACAAGAAGCCAGAGCAATTCTGTTTCAAAGCACTGATACTCCCTTCCCTTGTATATTTACTAAACCATTTAACATCTAGGATTGTCTCAAGGGTTTGGACCTCTTCACTACAACATGAACTTCTTGAGATAGTTGGTAAAAGAAGAAAAAATATGAAGAATGCCAAAAGGTTGAAGGATGGGCTAGTCATAGAAGTTTCCTCTGGCATATGGGAGGCAGAACAGATTAATTCATATAAGATCACTGAAAAGCCATGCAAATACCAGTCTGGAAGAGGGGTAGAAGGACCTAACTTGCCAGAAGATGAGAGCCTGAAGCAAGCAAGAAATGCATCATCCTTTGCTCACAGCTGGGAAATGGGTGACCAGTGAAGCAAGGTTTTAAATAATTATTCATTGCTATAACTTGATCTTGACACATGTGATAAGGAGAACTACAGATGGCAAAGTCCTGAAATCAGAAAGGTGAGAAACAAGACTGTCACAAAGCTTAGAACATAAAGATGCCTTCCGTCTCTCCTGAAACCTTGTGGAGTGTTGAGTCAAGGAAACAAAAAATAAATTAGAACCCTCAAAAGGGACTCCCAAGGTGAGTTATCACCCAGAAGAAAATAGAGAACACAGTGAAATATGAGTGAACAAAGCAGGAGTTATGGCTTTTATCTGAACCAAGTCCCAAATTACCTTCTTTTATACCACTAGCATGCATCTGGGGAATTGTCTTCATGGCTAACTTTGGAAGCTGGTTAAATCTGCCTGAGATCTACACATCAGCACTTCAACAATATTAAGACAGACAGACAAACATCTTTACCCTGTGCCTCTCACTTGAGTATATAATACTAGTAATATTGGTAGGAGGAATGTCATTAAGGCACACAGATTATTTTGGTCAGTCAGGATGAATTAAGATCTTGGAAAAGATTATTTGATTGACAATATGATGCTCTGCTTCAGGTAGTTTTAAGCCAGGAGAACCAATCTAAAGGCATATGGAGTCTATTTAGAGTGTTTAGGTAAAAGTGTATTAGGAGAAAAAGAATATATTGGTTTTGCCATCTTAGAAAGGGAAGGATATATTTAGAGGACAAAATTAAGAAAACCACCAAGGAAATAATAATAAAAAAGTAAATAAGCTTATGGTTTTGGTCCTGGTATTCCACAGACAGACATTTCAGAAGGAGGAGGGTGGGGAAAATAGTCAAGACAGAGCCACCTGCCAATGAAGACTCTTGGAGGCATTTCTGCAGAAGATGCAGGAGGTAAATTAGTTGCTATTTAGCTCTGAGAGAACTCTAAGTCTTAATCAACTCATATTCCTTATTAGCAGCACATCTGCTGGGAACTATTTCTTGTTCAACAATGCCTCAAAAAGGAAGCAGGAAAGGAGAAAGGAAACTGCTGAACTGCAGAACATCAGCACTTCTCTCACCTTATGACTTCTTGGTACAGACACTTTCAAGGTTGCAAAACCATAACCAACGTTCAAGAGTAGCCTCAACTGAACAGGATCAAGAGGAGCAAGCATGGAACAATTTTCCATGTGGCATTCATGTCTTTGCTGACTTCCCTGAGCTAGGAGCTGTCTCTGAGCAGCAAGATCAGTGGCAATCAGTTCATTCATGGCCTGCATGCACAGGCTGCAGTCACAAGAAATCATCATTTTCATAGCCCAGGATACCAAGAGGAGCAGAAGCCATGAAATAACCTTCAGCAGTTTATCATTTGCCCAGTCCCACTGCTCATAGATGAGCAAAATGACATTGGGATACATGATGTCAAGAAGAAAATGACTGCTGTAGCAGAATCACTCAGTTGTAAATGATCCAGAGATTCTCCAACACTTATAATTACTTTACTAGAGTAACAACAATTGGCTCTACTACCACTGGCATAACCCAAAATGCCAGCTCTGTGACCCAGTGATCAAGTCTGAGATAGAAGATGTCCACACTTGACATTTCCAACAGGGTCCATACCTGATGCTTGTCCTCAATACCTAAGAGTTGTAACAGGACACTGAAGATGGAATGGCCACAGGGCACTGTCAGAAGCCAACAGGACTCTGTGCTCCAGCCAAGACTTCACCAAAGCAGATCTGGTCTGACAGAGAGGAGATGATAAAAGCTGACTGCTCCCTTGGATATAGAGGTCTCTTACTGGAAGAAGGTTACAAGATATATTTACCTAGGACAGAAGTCAATTTCACCTTCCTTCAAAACAAAAACAAAGCCCAATGTAACATATAACAGCAATAAAAACACCTCACAAACAAACAAAAGACACCAAAAGGAGAACATTGCCAAGATCTACCTGGTTGTTCATCAGTTTCCATAAAACTAAATAGTGGGCAAAGTTTCTTGTAAAAAATATATAATTGCATTTTTGAAGACTCAGATGCTCATGAGAAGTTAGAGACCTTTTCCAAGTGTCTAGTGTTTGTCAGATTGATGCTTTGAAAGTAATGAAGACCTTGAAATGTAAAACAGATGCAAAGGTCTCTACAATTATCAGCTTCATATCACTCCCAAAATAATAGGCATGTTGATTTCCTAAAACGTGTTATATTTAATGTTTAATTTATTCCTGAACCTGTTGAGTTTTCTAATCTGTTCTCTGATCATAGGCTTGACTCTGTCTTCCCACCCATCTTCTCAGAACATTAATCACTTCTGTTTTCTTAACCACCTAATATGGACGTTGCAGAAAGCCTTCTAAATAACATTTGCACTTGGAACCAAAGTGATCTGCAGGTTGCAAGGAAAGAAAACAGACATTCATATTCTGTTTAGAAATCCATGTAAAAGGCACACTCTGCTTAGCAACAGCAAGGAAAAGATAAAAAAAAAAAAGCCCCAGCTCAGGTGAATCCTGCCACAATCCAAAGGATTACGTTAGGTTTTTCCCTTCTTTCCAATCCCACCTTCCTCTGCAACCCAAAGTCCCCCAGAAAGCTGCAAAGGCAGAAGAGCAGCCAAGGCAAGGAGCCGCCTCAATCACCCCACAACCTTCCTCTTCACAACAGGCAGACAATGGGGCTAGTGGCAGAATCAACGTGGACCAAAAAGCCTTCCATATTGTGTGCTAAATAAATAAATAAAGAGATAAAGAAATAAAGAAAATGCCATTGGGAAAAGAAAAAAAAAATAAATTAATAAATTCATTAAGAATTAAATCATCTCCAGCCACTGTAAAATCGTTTCGGTTGAAATTGGTATTAGGGAAGAAAACTGGTTTCTAGGGACAGGGTTAAAATAATAATAAAATAATTAAATAATATTAAAAAAAAAACAAAAACACAAAAACCAGAAATGTGCTTCATTACACAAACCAGTGAAAGGGTGAGGTCATGCCTATTCCGGACCACAGTTCACACGCCGTTAGAATTTTTCAGAGATACAATTAAATCGCCTTTCTAACTAATCCGCGGTTACTTTGGAGACCAAATGAAGAAAAAAAAACCCAAAGCAACAAAAAAAAAAAAAAGAGAATAGATGAAGCTGTGCCCCACCTTTCTCTC
>VYZU01048143.1:0-39831 GCA_013401355.1 Ceyx cyanopectus | reverse complement strand
AAAGATAAAAAAAAAAAAGCCCCAGCTCAGGTGAATCCTGCCACAATCCAAAGGATTACGTTAGGTTTTTCCCTTCTTTCCAATCCCACCTTCCTCTGCAACCCAAAGTCCCCCAGAAAGCTGCAAAGGCAGAAGAGCAGCCAAGGCAAGGAGCCGCCTCAATCACCCCACAACCTTCCTCTTCACAACAGGCAGACAATGGGGCTAGTGGCAGAATCAACGTGGACCAAAAAGCCTTCCATATTGTGTGCTAAATAAATAAATAAAGAGATAAAGAAATAAAGAAAATGCCATTGGGAAAAGAAAAAAAAAATAAATTAATAAATTCATTAAGAATTAAATCATCTCCAGCCACTGTAAAATCGTTTCGGTTGAAATTGGTATTAGGGAAGAAAACTGGTTTCTAGGGACAGGGTTAAAATAATAATAAAATAATTAAATAANGTGTTTTTGGAGACAAAAAAAAAAAAAAAAAACCCAAAAAAAAAAAAAAAAAAAAAAAGAGAATAGATGAAGCTGTGCCCCACCTTTCTCTCTCTCCCCCCACCCTCCCCTGGCCCCCTCCCCCCTTAAAGCCAGGGCCACAAATTGTTTGGGAGCACCACAGCGCCACCAACACCCATCAATGCAAAACAAAACAACAAAAAAATCCAAATAAAGATCTCCCACCGTGCCGAGAAAAAAAATAAAAAGCCCCTAGAAAAATGCCCCAAATTACAAAATGTCTCCCAAATGTACCTTCTTGCTGGGAAAAAAAAATATCCCTAAAAACAAAACCAAGCAAGCAAGCATCTCTCCCCCCCCNCCCCCCCCCCCCCCCCCCCCTAAAAAAAAAACAAACCCAAACCAACAAATCCAAGATATCCAAATGAAGTGTGGGGAAATAGGAGCCTTTATATAACTAATGCTCTCAGCTAATTGCCACTAGAGCGCTGATTTGCGAATAAAAAGGTCACTGTTGAGGAAGAGGGATAACTTAATATAAACCCTGTTCTGTCAATCTCCACCTTCACCACACCAAGGGCAGTTTTCCCCCCGTACTTTAGACCGAAGTAATCCATCAGAAATGGCATTGTGAACTCTTTTTAGCCACGAGCAGACCATATAAAAGCAACATAATGTATTTATTCTCATATTAAAGCTGCATTGTATTCATAAAGCCGGTCACATATTTGCTCCTGGATCCACGTATGACTCGGTAAAGAATCCCCTCCAAACAAAAAAAAAAAAGCCAGAAGCAAGAAAAGAAAAAGCAAACCAAGTCCATCTGGAAAATATCCGAGTTCTCGTACTCTTGAAATCAACTGAAATTTCTGCTGAGCTTCTCGCGTGTGAATTTTTTTTCAAGAGGAAACCGAACTGACTTCAGTAATTGTCGATATTAAGGAGACATCGTAGGGTGGGATACACACGAGATCAAAAGCTAAGAGAAATCCAAGGCTCCGTTTTGTTCATCAACAAAACCAAAACCNGGGCGGGCAGCTCCGCACCGCCTCCGTCCCCTCCTCCTCCTCCTCCGCCTCCCCCTCCTCCCGCGGCCGGCTCAGCGAAGGAGAGGCGGCGGCTTCCCCGGGGTCTGCGGGCGATGCCGGCGGGGGCCCGGGGAGCCGGGGCGGGGGGACCCGGCACCTCCAGCGGGGTCACAACTTGGCCAAGGGCCGCCGGAGGCTCGATGGGCTCGNTTCCCTTAAAAAAAAATAAAATCACAAACTTACCTTGGGAGAAAGCAGTGGTTGCCAAAGGGCTGTAACAATATGGACTGCACACTCCAAGCAGCCACCTCCATGCTGCAAAGGGCTCCCCGAACATCCTTCAAATATTTCGCAAATGCAAAAAGTGAGACTTTTTTTTTTCTTTTTTTCTTTTTTTTTTCCTTCTTCCCTCCTCCCCTTCTCTTCCCACCCTCCCCCCTCCTCCTCCTCCTTCTCCTCCTCCTCCTCCTCCTCCTCCCGCTGCCGGCTCAGCGAAGGAGAGGCGGCGGCTTCCCCGGGGTCTGCGGGCGATGCCGGCGGGTGCCCGGGGAGCCGGGGCGGGGGGACCCGGCACCTCCAGCGGGGTCACAACTTGGCCAAGGGCCGCCGGAGGCTCGATGGGCTCGGCGGGCAGCGGCCCTGCCGCCTCTCCCCCCTCCCCTTTAACTCCCCCCAACTCCCAGCTCCCCCCTCCGCCGGCTGGAAAAATGCAGTGTGCCATTTTACACCCGCCTTTGAAACGCACAGGACCAAAGTCTAGCGCTGGTTTTCGGTGACACTGCAAAACTACGGCTCGCTCTTCACCCTCCTCCCTCCTCAACTCCCGCCGCCTCATCCCTCCCTTCAATGAAAAGCAGCCGCCTTTGGAGGATTTCATAAAGAAAAAGCCAGCTGGAGAAAATAATTCCGAGACTTCGCCGTTTTCCCTGCCCCCACTCTTCACCCCGAAGCAAGTTTCTGCCGATAAGCGCATCCCTCGGTCGTTCCCTCCCCCCTCTCCAGCCTCCCAGACCCCAACCCCGGCGACCCCCCCTCCAAACCCGGTACCCCATCCCCGCCAGAGTTCGGCAGCCTCGGAGCATCTGTAAAAGCCAGTCATGCCTGAAACAAAATCCCTGATTCCTGGAAAGTGGGGAGGCTCGAATCGCAACAAATACTCCGTTTACTTACAAATAGAAAGACCTACCTTCCGAAAGAACTAAATTAACATTAAATTCAACTGATACATCCGTTACGGCGGGGATGGTTTTTCCATAAAATACCGTTTTAAAAACCCCTCCTTATACTGACTGACAGAATTCTACCATGCTGCCCACAAACAAAATGGCTGTGGCACCGAGTTTTTTGGTTCCTCCCACTGTGCCTCCCCCAACCTCCCCCCCCCGGCCTCCAGGAAGTGGTAGAAATCCAAAATAAAATCCACACGAAAAGTACAATACATCTCTTAAACTCCGCACGGCACCACCAGCCATCATCGCAGGGGAAAAAAAAAAAATATTTACCAACGTTAGACTTGCTGGAGGAATTTTATTTTTTAATTATTGTTATTTATTATTTTAATTTTTTTTTCTATATATTGTTTTTAAAAGGGCATCAATCACTGGGAATTTACATCACTGGGTAATTTGAACTTCCTGCTTTACATATTTATAAGGTCTTTCACCTATCTTGGCAGGCTTTCAAATTAAGTGGGTTGGGAAATTTGATGCTGTGGCTCCAGTTTGGGAGCTGAGTCAGGTAGTCCCTGCTGCTGTAGCTGTGCTGGGAAAAGACGGGCAAATTCTATCGCTTTCAGTGCTCAGGGCAAGGGAAAATGACCCCTGTAACATATGATGGGCTCAGAAGTGAGCACGTAGGCACAGAGAGGAATCAGAATTCTCAACTGTAGCTGCAATTTAGGCCTCACACAGAAATACATATTGTAATTTGATTATTTTCTTTTTTTCACATTTGTGGCTCACAGTAGTCTGCCTGAATTATGAAAATAATTTGGGATTTTCTCTTGTTATGACCCCACAGAGTGTTCCAAACCTTTAACTTTTTTTTTTTTTTTGAAACATTCACTTAAAAAAAAAAAAAAGAACTAGCAAAATATGGTATATTTCAATTTGAAATGATCATCAAAATGTCACTGTGTGAGCCCCCAGTCTCACTACGTTGCCTCATGGGTTCCTAGGGCCTGATTCATTTCCCATGGGAGTCCTTTCACTGGCTTTAGTGGGAGTTACAGTGGGGAAAGGCTGTCAGACCTGCTGAGCCTGATCCAGCCTTATAGCAAAAGGCTTGAATTAATATTCCCATCCACTGCTATTCTATACCTGGTTCAGAGGCACTGAAAAACACAGTGAAATTGAGATTTTTTTTCCTTGAACCACCTCATATTTCTACCTGATTAAAAAAAAACAAACCCCAAAACAAAACCTGCAAAGAACTTAGAGCAAATTTGCCATTATTATTATTATTTATTTGTATCATCATGCTATTCAGCAACCTTAATCCTAGCCTATGATATACTATATATCAATATAGGGCAAAACCATCATTCCTGCCACAACTATAGGACAAAAGACAGCAGATGGCTATGGACAGATGAAGGAAACAATGGAACTGTATTGATCAGCTGGGCAGGCACATCAGCTCAAGTCTTCTTTCTGTGTATACATCATGGTGAAGAAGACATGCAGTAGGATTTGATGAAGAAAATTAGTTGGTTTTATGACCGTTGAAAGNAGCCCCCAGTCTCACTACGTTGCCTCATGGGTTCCTAGGGCCTGATTCATTTCCCATGGGAGTCCTTTCACTGGCTTTAGTGGGAGTTACAGTGGGGAAAGGCTGTCAGACCTGCTGAGCCTGATCCAGCCTTATAGCAAAAGGCTTGAATTAATATTCCCATCCACTGCTATTCTATACCTGGTTCAGAGGCACTGAAAAACACAGTGAAATTGAGATTTTTTTTCCTTGAACCACCTCATATTTCTACCTGATTAAAAAAAAACAAACCCCAAAACAAAACCTGCAAAGAACTTAGAGCAAATTTGCCATTATTATTATTATTTATTTGTATCATCATGCTATTCAGCAACCTTAATCCTAGCCTATGATATACTATATATCAATATAGGGCAAAACCATCATTCCTGCCACAACTATAGGACAAAAGACAGCAGATGGCTATGGACAGATGAAGGAAACAATGGAACTGTATTGATCAGCTGGGCAGGCACATCAGCTCAAGTCTTCTTTCTGTGTATACATCATGGTGAAGAAGACATGCAGTAGGATTTGATGAAGAAAATTAGTTGGTTTTATGACCGTTGAAAGAAAACTTCTCCAACAAGAAGGACAGCGTGGAAAGCATAAAGATTTTTTGTTTGAAAAAGCAGCAGATGAACCACAAAGTCCAATCAAATTGGCATTATTATTTTTTTTATAATGACAGAAAGTAGATGAAGGAGGAAGTAGGTTGTGAGAGCACTGAAAATACCAACTGGTTAATACAAGTAGATAGCACACAGGAGGGCTGGGACTAAAAATACCACACACACTGGGAAGGTTCCTTCTCTAATATTGTGGGTTTTGAGAAGCTTCATCTCCCTGCAGTGTCCCATGGATTAAATCTTCATCACCATCTGCCTGAAACTAGCAAAGCTCTGACAGTGACAGAGCTTCTTCCTTTTCCTTCCTTCCTTCCTTCCTTCCTTCCATCCTTCCTTCCTTCCTTCCTTCCTTCCTTCCCTCCCTCCCTGACCTTCTGACCTTGGTGAATGTCTGTGGAAATACTATGGCTTGGCAAATGTGAAAGGATTTGTCTGGATTTAAAGCTTATGACTTCTGTGGACGAGCTGATAACTCATCTTTGGTAGCTGCTTCCACCAGGGTCATTTGCCCTCGTGTTTGATCATCAGTTTTAGCTGAAAATAGTGTCTATCAAGTGCTAAATGAGAATTGATATAGTGATTGAAATGCACACTGGGGCTTTTTTGGTTTTTATCTGATTGTTTCAAGAAAAGCTGAACAATCTATTCTGCTTTAAGGACCTTTTATTTAATCTGATGTCAAATTTCCCCAAATTCCTCATTGTTCAGGGTGACTCCAAAGATCACCAACATCCAGCCAGCACTTGTTTTTATTTCAAACCTTTGTCCAGTGCTTGGTGTGAATGTTCATCTTGAGATTTTACCCCAAATCAGGGAAACAGAATAACTGCATAGGAGCAAAGTATCTATATTTTAGGATTTAGACTTAAAAGTGGCTACCCATGTTAGCATTCAAATAACATCTTTTTTCTCAAACCACTTTTTACATTCTGCTTGCAGTATTATTGCTTTTATTATTCTTTAACTTTCATTTTCATTGATCTTTATCTTGCCCATAAAGATTTAACTCTACTGCCTTATTTTCCAAGTAGGTCTCTGCCTCTGCACTTGTAATAAACAAATTATCCTGATCTTCTTTAGAAAATCTTTTTTTTTCATGGCTTTAGGAAGTGAATTATCAGCCCTGTTTAGTCAGTAAATCGTTAAGTAGGCAGAGATAGCTGAAGGATATCAAAGTGCTTTTGCAACTGGTATGTAAATGATCATTTGTTTTCTTTTCATAAAAAAAAAGGCATTGAATGTTTTTCAGCTGAAAGATCACCAAGTGTTTAAGGATTTTGCATTTTTATTCAATAGATAACATTCACATCACAGCCTAATTGCTCTTGAGGAATCTAAAAAACCTGATTTGCTGTAAGTTGGGAAATTCATCTGTTGTAGCATAGGAATGGATCCTTGATGCCTGACTGTGTTATCCAGGAGGACATGGACTCCCCTGGCTCCATTCTTGGTTGCCCCAGGACAGACATTTTAAAGAAGCATCCAATCTTCACTGAAACCCTATAGTGATATAAAAAAAAATTCTACCAAAATCTTGTTATAGTGATTTGACTCCAGGTTCTGGTTTTGTTTGAGGGTATAAGACTCACAAAACAATACTCTTTGTTATTGATGTTATGCAACTAGTGTTTCCCCAGTTTATCACCAATTTTCAGACACTGGAGTTGCTCTGCTGACTTTCTTTCCTTGTGCTGGGGTCTCATCTTCAAACATTTTATGCAATAGGCCAAGTAGATTAAATTACAGCATTGCCACAGGTTGATATGTCAGTCATCCTTTTCCCATCAGAAGACCTGCCAGTGACTAAAAGATTATTTTAAGATGAAGTTCAGTGGCAAAAACTGTGGAAAAAAAGCCAAGTCAATATAGGTGAAAAAGCAACTAATGACAAAAATGAATGAGAGTGTGCTGAAAATAAAAACCAGTATTAAACCTCCAAATTGCTGTTGCCAAGTTATGTCACATATCTGAGGACAGCTTTTTTTCCCTCTCTGTTACTACATTTTGTTGGCACAGATGTATTTAAAAAAACTCCTCTGGTCTTTTAGTTGTCTAATTGGTTGAAGATGGTGGAGAAATACTGGGTGTGGTTTAAGAATAAAGTCAGGGGAAAAAAAAAAAAAGGAAAAAAAAATCAAAACTTCCCTGTGAAACTCTTCTTGTAACTTTGTCCATGGCTTGATTGGGATTGTTTGGCTGATTTTCCCTGTTATGTGCTGATATTTGAAAGAGAATCACAACTTTGGTCCAGGTCTTGGAATTTCAGGTGGAAGGTTACTCATTGCTTTTGAATCCAAGATGTGAATTCTCATCTTTGGAATGAAAGTGATGCTGAATAAATATTGTTTGCAAGCTGAGGTAACTGTTAAAACACCTTTTTTTCTCTTGCTGGCATCCCTCTTCTATGTCTACAATGGTTCTTGTGTGAGCATCATTCCCAGACTGTAAGATACAGCTGTTGCTACTGCTGTTGAGTTGTTTACTGTGTGTTGTGCCAAAACCAAGGGAACATGCAATTGATGCTTCTGCTTTGTTAAACACATTCTGCTGTTTTCCCTTATTTTCATCTTCTGACAATTAAAGGGATGCCTTATGGATTTTATTAGCCATAAAATCCAGGTATCCCTTTAAGGAGGCTATCGAATGGTGCCCAAGCAAATGGACCACCATGGAAAAAGTTATTTGGTACCTGAGAGAGTGATCTGTGGTGACAGGTGATCTGTGGTGACAGGAATGCAGCAAACCCTGATGTAATCCCATGCCAGCCACCCATGTTGTGCAGAGTGCCCCACTTTGGGTCCAGTCTGACACGGTTTGGGGTCAGGGCTAGACCTGGAACAGATGCTTTCTGCAAACCCCGCTCCCTCCACAGAGGGGAAGAGAGAGGGAATGAGGGAGAGAGACTGAGCAATTAGGGAACTGGAACAGCTTCAGTGACACTGGAAATCATCACAATAAACTGGAATAGAGGCAAATATCTACAAAGCCAGGATGGAACCCAACCCCCCATGGCAATTCCATCACTGTCACCACTGGTGCTGTGGGGTAGACACTGGGAGAGTCCCAGGCTGGGCCCAGCAGCAGATGGGAGCTGTGCTCAGGAGCTGGATGCCGGGGTCAGGAGCAGGCAGCTGAGGGTGGGAGGCAGAAGGACAGAGACCCCTCAGGTGCTCTGAGGAAGAAGCCGGCAGAGGCAGAAGGCGGGAGCCGAGCCCAGCAGGGCCTTGGCTCTCCCCCCCCTCAGCTCCACACCCAAGGGGCTGCCCAAGGGCTGGGGTCCCTCACCGGCCACTTTGGAGTCCCCTGTCCTGTCCCCTCCTCCCTGCAGCTGCCACCTTTCACTTTCTACCCCCTCAGTGTGGGGCACAAGCCCCAGCAGTGGCCTTGGGCTGCACCCGCTGGGTACTGCCTGTGCCCATGGGGTGTCCTCACTGCCAGCAGCAGCCACTGCCTGTGCCAACAGCTGCTGCTGAGCCAGGGCAGGGGCTGAGCAGAGCTGAGCTGGGGAGCAAAAGCAGAATTAGTGCTGGTCTCACTCAAAGCAAGATATAGTCCATTCTCTCATATGATTTATTATACCCAGGAAATTTCAGCAGAAATGCCATACATTCAGATAAGTTGAGTAATGGCTGTGGTCCATCTGTGTTCCACTGACTCGCACGTTGGCTGGTTTACGTGCTCAGCAGATTTTCTCTGTTCTTCACTGAATTCATGTTTGTCATTCAGAATAAAGCCCCTCTGTTGAAAACATCTCCGAACTGTTCAGAGCCACTCAGGGTGTTCTCTTTTACTGCTGCTGCAAACAAATGCACCATCTGTATGGCAAAGGCAGTGCTGTCACAATGCAGTTTGCCTTTTTGAAATGCTCTGATGCTGGTGACATGCTGAAGAAGAAAGTTTAGTCAGCAAAAGCTTGAGGAGCAGGGAAGGGTGTATCTTGAGGAATCTGAGACAAGCCTACAGTTGAATACAACTCTGAGGAAATGTGTGTCTGAGCTCAACCGATGCAGCAAGACTATGAACTGCAGTCATAAAAGCTTTATTTTCTTCTCCTTGTTTCTTAGGAAGTTTAGCCTTTTTAGAGATGATAGTCTTTCAATCTGAGTACCTTCCAGTAACTAGAATCAAGCAGCATAAACTCTGATCAGCAAGCTCAACACATTAATTGGTCAGCTCATCTGAGATTCCAGGATGCAAATGATAAAACATTAATTATTTCAAGGTATCAGAATACAGTGGCTGGTTTTTCATACTGTTATTAATTGCTGTTGGAAAACAAAGTAGTTCATAGACATCCTCTGGTATTATTACATCATCCATCATATTCTCAAATATGAAATTGCCTATTTGATGTATCTGTTCTGTGTTATCATCACCAGTTGTAATATTTAGAACCACTCGGGGACAAACACAATAGTTATGACCTATTTTTCACCTGATTTTTCTTAAATTCCTTCTGGTATCCCTAATTTTACTGATCAAATATTCTTTGCTTTTTCACATCCTTGATTTTCTAGAAATTCTAATTTATAGTATATATTTATTGGCAATTTCCCTACCTTTAAGTTTAAATGATGTGTTTAATGTTAGGTTTGGTTTTTTTTAATAACAGAAAAAGCTCTGAAGACTCAGCTGATCAATAGCTTGTTGATTATAAATGTAATCAATCAGCAAGAGAAAATCTGCATTAGTAGACATACCATGTTGCAGGGATGCAGGCTTTTCATGTAATGGCTTGTGTATCTCATGTTACACTGGCCCCAGTTTTGTGATCCCTCCCTTGTGCTGCAGAAGCAATAGTACCATTAATTCCTGTGCTGCTCACATGCAGTAAGAACTGTGGTCTTCACCTTGCTGCTTCCATTCACAGGGACCTGATGTCAGCAGCATTTCATAGCAAAAGGCAAGAAGAGCCTTTCCCTTCTGTCAAAAAAACCCCCAAACACTTTGTAGTTTCCTCCAAGAAGAAATATCAGACCAAAAGGAAATATTCTCCAGGCTAGATCTAGTACACGTATTGCTAACTGGGTCACAATACCTTATTTACACAGGAAAATTCCAAGAAGCATTGCCAGAGCCCTTTTGGTCTGCTCAGGGCTGTGGAATATCCTCAGCATCCAAGGCTGAGGCTGTTACACAAAAATCTCCATGCAAATGCTTCTCTGCAGCCTGTAAATGGCACGGCTGCAAGTGAGGAGCCACCCTTGTGACACTGATCATTAATCCTTAGAGAAATCTGCTTCCCAGCCTGGTAGAAGGCAGAAAGAAAAGCCTTCAGATTTGCCTTGCACACATAGACCAATTTAAAAGGGGTATATTACCAGTCCACAAGTGGAAGAAAGGGAAACTTAGTAGTTTATGAACATATTCTACATTTTCATAGCTATTTATTTCATCTCAGGTTCACCTTAATTTTTTTAACCAGCATGGCATTTCTTTGGGAGGGTAAAACTTTAGCTCTTACCCTATGAAGAGGCACTAACCTTTCTCCTGATGTAAGTTTCCTTAAAATTATTTAGCTTATCCTTGATTAATTGTTGAGACTCAAAATGTGAATACATATTTTCTGAAAACCAGAAATTTTTTACAGTGAGAACAATCATTCACCAGAACAACCTCTCCAGAGATGTGGTAGAGTCCCCATTTCTGGAGGTTTCCAAGCTGTGGTTGGACAGGGTGCTAGATAATCTCATCTAGCTTTCCTTTCCCATGAAAGCTTGGACCAAGTGGTCTTTTAAAGTCCTTTCCAACCTGGGCTATTCTATGATTTTATCACATGCTCCCCTGCTGTATTTTATATTAGTATTTATTATAGTCCTTCCTGACTTTTATATTAGTATATATTCTATTCCTTCCTGACTTTTATATTAGTATATATTTTATTCCTTCCTGACTTTTGGTATTGCCATAGGCCACACTCTTATCTTGCTCTTTGGACTGTTTCATCCTGTGGTTTTCAATCCTGGATTCCCTTCACTGTGGTCCTGCCTCTATTCCTGATTCTAGCCTGGCAAAGCTACTTCAGGATGACCTGTCTTGGTGTGCTCAGTACACAGGCAGAGGACTGATTACATCTCCCCAGCCCTCACTCAGCACAATTCCATATCTAGTTATCTCAGGAATCTTCCAGACCTTTCCCACGCCACAGGCACCCATTCTGCTTGGTACTTAGTCCTCCATTTGTTATCCCTCATCCCTTATCTTTCACACTGTGCCTAACATCCTTCTGTTGTCAGGTTCTCTTTGTGTTTTCAGTCCTTCTCAAGGGCTCCTGTGTGTCCCAAAATACTTCCCTATGAAGCTTTGCCATTCTCTTCATCTTTTGCATCACTCTTTATTTTACTTTTTCTGCCACTACCTTCATTGCTCCTCTTCTCCCCATTCCACAGGCACTGTGTGTCTTCTGTTCTTTCCCCATGAGAGTTTTCTCTTTCTTACCATAAATAACTGTCTGTCCCTTTATTTTGGGCTTTTTCTTCTGTTGAAAAGGTAAGATTTACAGCCTAGTGCCATTTTCAAACTGGATTTGGCAGATTGGCAGACTTATGGAGGGGGAAATAAATAGCAGTGTCCTATTTCAGTCTAACTGATGGCTTCTCATTTGTTCTTGGCTACAGAGATTACATCTCCCAAACACTAACTAATTATGCTCCCTAAATTGACAACAAATTTTTGGACCAGTCTTAGTCTCATCTCTTTCTTTGTGCAATGCAAGAGTAGGAGGAAGAAAAGCAGATGTGACAGCTCTCTAGAGTAATCCTTGGAATAAAACCAGTCGAGGCTCATGAAAAATAGAAACCATTTTTTTTCCAGGCTCTGGATTTGTTGAATGTGCCCCTGGATATTGCACTGTGATGATCCCTAGATGGCACAACTGAGTAATAGCTTCACCAAACAGCCAGGGCAGCTCTGAAGGTACTTTCAGTTACTCCTCTGAATTGGGCAACTGAAATCAGAGGTGAGGAATAATGCTGGAAATTTAAGGAAAGCCTCAAGAACAGCAGCTTTGAAAATATCTATACAAGAAATCAAAATACAAGGTATTTTGCAGTGCTATTTTTCTGTGGTGTATTTTGTTTTAAAGAGTATTGGTCATCTGATCACAAGAGAGTGAAAAATAGCCCTGAAATTGAACACCACACTTTCATTCTGTTCATTCTGCCAAAGATTCTTTAAATAAATAGCCCTGCAAAAAATAAGCTAACAATTCTTCCATGTTTATAAACCTGCACAAATGTCCAACACAATCCCAAGAATCTACCTGGAGAACTTTTGCTGAAGTGTTTTTCAGTAACCTTTGCATTTAACATAGTGATTATTTTTAAGCTAATTTACTTTTCTGAGCCTAAATGACTTCTCCTCACTGTTAACACATTTTGCTCATCACTTACTGGGTATCATTTGATCAATCCCTAGTTAACCTGCTCATACTTCATTGACTTTCCTCATTTATTGAACACACCAAATAGACTTGGGAGAGACTATTGAGCCAACAGAAAATCTAATGGAGTTTATTGCTACAGATTAATAGCTTAATATCTTGGAAAGAAAGGAGGAAAGGAATGAACAGATGTAAGTTTGGTAGCTAGACTTCTCTTGGCATTAAATAAGGAATGGAAGAAGAAGTGGATGCTTTAAAAAGTCTGTGAGTAAAGAGTTTTCTTTCTTAAGTACAGTTTTACTTAAGTATTGCAGTATTATTATTATTATTTCCAGTCAAAGGGCTGGAAATCTTAGGAATTTATTTTTTATGGGCCTTAAAAACAAGACTAAAGCTCTAAATCCTTTTTTGGAAGTATTAAATATTCTAAACACAAATGATCATTTTTGGTATAGTCTTATTGCTGGGGCTCCATTGACTTGTGAATTTGCTGATAAACTAAATTGTTTCCCTCTTCCTAACACTTCAGATTAATAATGGGGTTCATTAGCAACTTTCTTCTGTATACCTGCCTTAGAAGATTTTAGATAGAGTCCTTTGTGTGAGTATAATATTAGATCCTAGTAACACATAAATCATACACTTAGGTACTTCATGAAAGATTAATTATATTTAAACTGAAAGTACCTCATGCATTTTATACAGCAATCTGGTTGACAGAGACACATTAGATTAATACCCCTGCAGAAGCAAACCTTACAAAAATAAATGCCCAAAGAGGTTTTTCAATGGAGATTTGGCTTCTATCATTCCATTACTTTCAGTATTTTAAGCTTTTATTACTTATATTGGGGTTTTTTAACAGTGCTGTCAATTTGGGAAGCTATCTTTTTTATTTTTTTCTGGCTCCATCACCACATTAACAGTTATTTCACCTACTCAGGATCATCTTCTGAGCTACCTAAATGTTTTCTTACAATGGGCACTTGCTTATATGCACTTCACCCCATTTGTGGAATTGGAGAAACCAATAAGCATTACTCATTGCATTACTTTAAGAAGTAAAATGTATGTTCTGACAAGGCTAATCTTACTATTTCAGCTCATTAATAAAAATTAACATAGAATAATAAACCAGAATTTAAACACCTGTTGAAGAATTAGGTGCCCCCATAAATGGGTAGTTCTGGGTGGTTGGGAAAAGGAGAGATTTCGTGGGATCAGCGAGATCTTTGGTGTGAAAATACAGCAAATATACAATTAGCAGGAGCTGGCAAAGCAGCAGAGGAATCTAGGCCACTTTTGCTTGTTTAACAGAGCTCAGTGATGTAAGAGAACAGTCAGAGAGAAAGAAGATGTCAGGGTGTTTCTGCTGCTCACAAGTGGTGGTGAATTGAGGATTTCTGAAGCTTGGTTTTGTTCTGGTTGACAATACTCATTAGCTACCCACAGACAAACACTGTGCATTTCTGCATTGTGT
Organism: Ceyx cyanopectus; assembly: GCA_013401355.1. Taxonomy (NCBI): domain Eukaryota; kingdom Metazoa; phylum Chordata; class Aves; order Coraciiformes; family Alcedinidae; genus Ceyx; species Ceyx cyanopectus. Next base: position 26,121 of record VYZU01048143.1, on the reverse strand, counting down.
TTCAAAGATGCTAATTAACTGCTTATTTATTTATATTTGTGCCATATCCCACGATTTCCAGGTTGATTTGTAGATGGCTGATTGATTTTCATTCAGTTCAAATGACAAATAATCATTTCCAACTGCTATTCTCCAATCACTCATCTTTCAATCTCCAGTCCCTCCTAGTTCTGTATCTTTACTGTCAGATAAGAAGGTTTCTGTTGCATCTGGCAGGGAGTTCTTGACTGGAGGTGAAGCAGCTCAGTGCTTTTTGTTACCTTTGTCACCATTCCCTGCACCTTTTCTAGTGTTTTCTGAGATAGAACTGCCAGAGGTAAATGTAGAAGTCAAGCCATCCATGCAACACAGCAGGAAAATTATGTTTACTTCTCAATTTAGTTTTCATTGCTTATTATCCTCTGCTTATTCTTATTTTCATGTTCCAATAGTTTTTAACATCATTTGCACAGTACTAAGAATTAGTTCTTTNTATATATATGTATATTTTATTATTGCATATTTACAGGAGTGATGGTGACTCCTCCCTAGCTGTACTCTATTTATCCATCTCTCCTTCAGTACTATAATATTTTCTACCAATATTTCCCCAAATGCAGGTCAATCTTAGTGGCTTTGATCATCTCAGGAACCTTTACAACAGGATCATGTTTCTTATGTTTAATTTCCCCAGTACTGAGATTTTAGAGCCATCAGGTCTCACATTGCCACAGTTTGGAGCAGGGAATTGGCAACAGAACCTCTCTGATGTTAGTAAAGTGAATTTGCTGTTTTTATGACTGCCATCAAATTTTGGCCAAATAAGCCCTGGAAAAAACAGTTTCCATCTGTGCAGTAAATACTGTGAGATTTACTTTACCTAATAACACTCCAGTTTGATTGTTTTTACTTTTACAGGCAACTCTCCATCTGCAATTCCACTGCAAGTTGCTGTGGTGCTAAAACCAAGACTGGGTATGCCTTGAGATTTTCCTTGGGACACAAACTAAACACACAATGTAACACATAACAAATGTCATTAATTTAGTTCAGTTTGGCTTTGCTAAAAGATGTTTTGTTGTGCTAAATAAATGGGCACATCCTAGATGTTTATTTGTTTAGGAAGGGAAAGGGGGGAAAAAAGAGGGGGAAAAAAATGGGGAAAAAGGGAAATTCTACCCTTTCAGGTGTCCTCAAAAAAATAATTATGTACATCTATTCTTTTTGGCTTTTCAGGTCTGGATAAGATACCCTCTGAGAAGCCACTGAAATGCTCCAGAAACTCCCCCAAATCAGGTGCTGCTGGGAGTGGGAACCTTTATGAGCTGCAGCCAGAGCAGTTGTTAATTACCCAGGGAGGTGGTTGATCTCAGGTATGGATCCTGATCTATGTTAAGGTCAGAAAATAGATGTTTTTTTATCTTATCCACCCTTAAAAATAATAGAAGAAGCTGTTTTCAAGTGAGGGGTGGGTTTTACTAACTTGGGGTTGTTTCACTAAGGTCTGTTTAAGACAGCAGAGGAGGGATCATCATTTTTTGGTCACAAAACCACATTTAGATGAGATAAGAAAAGGGAATTTAAGCAGGCTACATGCAAATAATTAGATATTGATTTCCTTAATTTGCTCACTATCTTGATTTACTCAAAATGCAAATGTACTTCAATATTTCAGTTGTGTTTTTAAGATTGGAAATGGTTTCTATCTGCTGAAAAACAGAAGAATCTTAGAAGTTTTGTTGTTTGGTTGATGTGGGTTTTTTTTTAGTAGGTATTTGAGGTCAAGCCACCTCTACCTTTCCTTTAATAGAATCATACTTTAAAATTCATGAATGCTTGTGATTATAGGGAGGTTTTCTGCAAGTACAGAAATGGTGATTGCAATAGTAGTGTAATTACTACCATATAATTATTCACACTACAGAGCATTCATGTTGGCACAGTATAAAAGGATTATCATTAGCCCCTTCTTTCCTATTGTATTCCTCTGTTTTCCTTAAGCTAAGTTGTGATTTTTTTAGTTTAAAAATCAATATATGCACAAAATGAGAAAATAAACTTATTGGATCTACTTAAGAAGGAAAATTTTAGGGGTGGAAAAGTTCAGTGGTCTGTGATTTACATGCTGAACAGGAGATGGAAGCCCAGAGGTGATTTTACACTGTCCAGATGAATTAGCAAAGCCCTTCCAATTTTCCCACTTCAGGAAATGTGCTCATCCTGCAGCATTTTGTCTCTGATCCATGTGGAACTGTGTATTGGCTTCTAATATTCTAATATTCATTTGCCTATGAATATTTGTATGGACATTGGAATGTACCAAACCAATTTCTGTGACTGTCACAGCATTATTTTATGTGCTGCTGTGGAAAGTTCTGCCTTTTAAACGTGCTAGAAGTTATTATGAGCCTGCATCAAAGTACATAATATTCAGTACTCAATGCCTTTTGAATATATACAATTATGGTTTATGCTTTATTTTGCCATTTGCATTCAATTATTGCAGATATATTTTTCCTACAAAAGCAGTAATATATATTCTTAAAAGTAAACACTATGCTTTCTTGCTCATCTGTTTTCTCTATTTTTTTTGGTGTGGTTGAAAAACACCCCAGTGTCACATTGCTTACAGTGATTTGATGAATACTGTAGCAGAGAGCTGGTTGAACTTCTCAGCACCATAGAACTGATTTGGCAGCACTGGGGAAGATAAAAAAAAAGAGAGAGATGGGTTTTTATTTGGTATGTAGCAAAATATCCCTTCTCCAGTTAATCTGTTTAAATTTCCATCACAATTCCAACTCAACTCCAGCAGATGCACCAAACTCTTTAATTTTATAGGCAACCTTGGAAGTGAATTCCCATGACTAAAGGTAGGTACATTGTCTGGATTTTTTTATTGGCAATTAATTGACTTCTCAACCTTTTGCCAACTTTTTCTGAGCCTTCAGCTTTTGCAAAAAAAAAAAGATGTAATAATTCTTATGTCTTCTACCTCTGCATGGCTGAGCACATATTCTCATGCTGCAAATAAGTTTGTTACAACATACTAAAAGTGAAAGTCCTGGTTTTAATTGAATATGTAACAATAGTAATATGATTTCTACCAATCCTTTTGTAACCTTTAGATTAACAACAAGCATCATCCTGATTGTGTCTCACAGTAGTGGTACCTCTGCCATTGTAAAGCTTCATTATGTTAAAATTAGAATATACAGTTGCTTTAATTTAAATTATAATCAAAGTTATGATGTGTTATTTATGTATAAGATGCTGTAGTCCAAAAAAAAATCATAGTATTAAATATAGGACATAGTTTTAAAGTCAGATAAGTTGCTTCTGTGTCCCAGATGTGTTTTCTTAAAGTAAAGATTGGTTTGGGGTTTTTTTTCTTCCCCTTGAGACAGAATTAAATTGTGAAACACTTCCATTAATAAATCAAGTCAGCAAAAGGCAACAAGCAGCAGCAACTTCACAGCAGAAGTGGCCTGAAAACTGGTAAGTGGAAAGCTAATAATGTAGGGACCTGGTAAGAGAACATGAAATATTTCCTGGAGTTGTTGACATTCTGTCCTACATTTGTTTGTATTCTACAGTAAAAGCTGAAATCTTCACTTGGGGATGAAACCACCTACAATGCTTTGCATGTGCTTTCCAAACAGGGCCAAAATGCTTGCATCTGGACTGGTATTAGGTACTTTGTCTTCATTGCTGAATGAAACTACATGGAATGCACATTCCTGCAGCAAGAAATGTGGTAAAGTTTAATTCTTAAGAGTTAGAGAAAGTTTATTTCACTGTTGTTTTTTTTTTTTAATTAAAAAAAAGTAATCTTCTAGAAAATACCATGTGCTGGTTTCTAGAGAAAAAAAAAAATTAGACACTGTTGAGATGTTTTCTCTATTGAACATCTTTCTGAGCAGCTTTTATCTTTACCAAGGAGCTTTTGCAGGGTGTGCTTGCTAAGCTGTCACCAGGTACAGCAGATCTGAAAGTCAGGGAAGCTTTTGAAGATGGTGAAACAGAGAGGAGCACTGGTAAATTCAGAATATATGTAGAGCTCTGTATTTTATTATTTAGGTCCCTGTTTAATTTACTCTAACACCTCATATTCACTTTTACAGGAAGAGTTACTGCTCTAGCAATGCCAGGTCTCAAAGTGAAGTAATTTACTGAAGAAATAATGAAAAATAGAATTATTTTAAGAGGAACTTAAATGTAAATAGGTTTAAAGCCTTTACATCATTTGCTATATAGATGACAGGATGTAAAGCAAAAAAAGATTGGGAATAGTGGCAGAATGTACAAAAATCAGCATAAAGCTTAACAAGAGACTATGTTATGAGGGAACTGTAGAGCTGTACAGAGGAGCAGGAAAAAATGCATGAGGCACTAGATCCTGCCAAGGGGCTCAGTACCACTATTGCTGGTGGTATTTCATTAGTGCTAATTGACTTCTGACCATACCTGGATAATTTAAACCTAGCTCAGGTATTTCTTCAACTTGGTAACTAGGTCTAATTTACCTAATAGAGGGTTTCATTATTTTATTTTATATGCAGATTTATGCATCATATAGGCACTTAAAAGCTATGCAGGAAAATGTAAATTTGATGTCAGAGAGCTGGTGGAAGAATTCAAATGGGAGAGTATTGAGACAAGGGTGTTAGATGAACAAATTGAAAGGGTTTTTAGTGTAAGGGTTTGTTATCACATTTTATAAGGGCTGAAACAAGGCAAAGAGGGAAAGAGGATGTTGAGTGGGATGCCAAAATGGCACGTGGAATTCTTTCCTCGTGAGGGAAAACTTTGAAGTGATCCTGCTATTGCACACCTGAGCATCCAAAAAAAGTTAGTTTTGGAAAGTAAAAATATGAGAAGCTTTTGGAAAGCAAAGTATTAGCTCTCCTTCCCAAGTGTAGTTAAAACCGATGAAACCTTGAAATGACATCATGTGAGAGGACAGAGAATATTACTAGAAGGGCAATTAATGGTGCTGAGCTTGATTTGTTAGTCATCAGCACAGAGATGGTAACTGGGGCTGTGTCAGCTGATGAAGTTGCTTGGAGAGGGAATATAATGTCAAAATGATCAAGAGGTTATAGACACTGCCCTGGGGAATAGTGAGAGAGTAGGGAAAGAGTAAAAAGCCTTATCAAAGGATGAACTACAAGAACAGTCTTGGAAAGAGCTGGAACAAAGAAAAAAGTAAGATCTTCAAGCCCAGTGGGTGTAAAATCAACAGCATTAAAATAGGAAGATGGCAAAAGAGAAAGGAAAGGTGGGAGATGAGGGCCAGTGAGCTCAGGGAGCAGCAGGAGTGGGCTGCTGCACAAGGGAAGGCCACCGTGGAGATGCTGGTGGCAGCAAGAGCATCACGGGCAGTGTCTTCACTGCCAAGGGCAGGCTCCGGGCCGCAGGACAAGGCCGCAAGACAAGGCCAAAAGGATGGTGTGGAATCTGAAATCATCATCTCAGGGGCAGGATCGGGGCTGGTGACACCAGTCAGGTCCAGCCAACAGTCCAGTGGCTGTCAGGCCAATCTGGAATGACAAGGCAAGACTGAGCTCAGTTCAGGTCAAGACCAGGGAGGCCACGGCCAGGAAAGGGCCTGAGAGCTCACCCAGGCCAAGGAGAGACCCAACTCTCACCCAGCACCCTACCAGAGCTGGCCTTGAGCCCTCCCTGGCAGAGGGAACAGGTTGCCCTCAGGGCCTGGGTGATGAGTAGTATCTAGTGATACATTAACTCCCCTGTAGTTAATGAGAGGTTTGTGATTGTTTAATTAGGGTCAGGAAGTCATCCCCAGTCCCATGTCTGCCCATAATTCCTTCTTTCTAATGCAAGGTATAAGATGGGAAAATGTTCTGATCCAGTGGCTGGGATGAGAATCACAGTTACATTCAGATTAAAGCAAGAAGATATTTATTTGGAATAATACACCTGTCATTTTTATTTTTTTTTTTCTTAGAGGAAAGGCTGTGAGCTAAAAAAAGATTTTAGCTGCAAGACTGGAAGCAAAAATGAAAGATCTGTGGTAAATTGAGACTTCTGTAGTATGCATGGGTCAGAGGGTGAGAAACTATACATTTATCTATATTTATGGTCAAAAAATTCTGGCTTAGGTAGGCAGTCTGAGAATGGCTGTCTAAATTTATTTATTCATTTATTTTTAAAGAAAAAATAAGCATAATTGTAATTTGATTTGGGTTATGCTAGATGATGATATTTCTTAATCATAGAAGAAGCATAAAGAAATATTCTGAACTGATCTAAAAGATGATAGGGCAGAAAACTCTTCATGCTAATTAAGACAGGCAAACAAATCAGGAGAATGTGTATTTTTTTCAAATAGGTCCTTCATTCTTTGTCTTCCCAATTCAGTACTTAAGAGAACTGAAAAACATAATGATCAAAATATGTATTTAAGCAATTTTAACATCAGCCAAATTTGCCCGAAAGCTCTCAGCAAGTTCTAAAATATGATTTTGTGATGTTGCAGCCAAATTCCTTGAAGACCTTTGTTCTAGAGCAGAGAAGGCAGAGCTAATTTCTCTAGACTTCTGCTCTGTGTTCTCTCTGCTGTGGCCATTGCTCTTGTGCCCTGAGGCTTCTACTGAAGCTGCAGAACACATCTGACAGGCTCTGCTCTTCTCTGCTCTGCAGTTACCTTGTTTTTACAAGCCTCTGAAAAAACAGTGTTATGGTTTAAGGAGTCAGTGAGAAAATAGAATCATGGATTCACACCATGGTGGGGGTTGGAAGGGAGCTCTGGAGCTCAGAGTGCAACCCCCTGGCAGAGCAGGGGCACCCAGGGCAGCCCCCACAGGAACAGATCCAGGTGGGGCTGGGAAGTCTCCAGAGCAGGAGACTCCACAGCCTCTCTGGGCAGCCTGGGCCAGGCTCTGCCACCCTCACAGGGAAGAAATTCCTCTTCTTCATGTCGAGGTGGAACCTTCTCTGCTCGTTTATCCCCATTGTTCCTCCTGTTGCTGTGCACTCCAGAGCAGAGTTTGGCCCCTTCCATTTGACACCCACCCTGCAGATATTTACAGACATTCATAAGATCCCTTCTCAGTCTTCTCCTCTCCAGACTAACCAGCCCCATATGTTTTGTGTCTAAGTACAGCTCTTAATTTAGTAACTCTCTGCCCTTGTTATGTGGCTGGTGAAATTTTAATATGTAAACTTAATATGAAAATTGGATCATAAAATGTAGTTATAAAGAAAACGTGGTATAAAATTGTTGATAGACTATAAATGTTGATAATATCTTTGGAATTCATTTCAACTTTGAAAGATTTTGGAAGAGGAGGAAAAAGCTCAATTCAGAAAAGCTTTTTGTACTAATTTCTGTCAGACTTTCAGGTTTTATTCAACTCTAATGGAAACTGAGGGGTTATTTCAGAAAATGGAAAAGAACTATTAAACTTGTTAGACTGAAAATCTTGTATTACAATGGCATAGGTAGTGTTCCAGTCTGCATATGCATTAGCTGATTACATACTTGTGAGCTGAACACTGTCTCCTGAAGGTGCTGAATAAATGAGCTGACCAAGGAGCTGCTTGGAGATTTAATATTAATTTATAGCCACTCTTGAACCAGTGGAAAATTTCCAGAGAGCTGTAATGGAGCTGCTATTGTGCTAGTGCTTTAATGGGATATATGGGATAATACCAGCCTGACACTGGAGAGAATTATTTAGTGGGGCAATAATAGAAAACTGAGGGAAGGAAATATCACTGATGTCATTTATATTATTATTTGGTAGATAACACACAAACCAGCCCAATGGCTTTTGAGTGGTGTTGAAATGACCCTATTTATTAACAGCAGTTATGATTTTGGCACAGCTTGGGATTGAGCTGGAAAGGTCTGCACCAAGTTCAGGTTCTTGCAGCCAACCATTTTGGTGGCATGAATGGTAAACACTGAAGAACACAAAGGTTTTTCACCCTCCTGGATCAGATTAAAGGTTCATTTAATCCCAAACCCTCTCTCCATTTGTCTTCAAAAGCAGATGTGGAGAAAACAGTGCAAGACTCTTCCCAGAATATTCTCCAGTGTCAAACTAACTGGTAGTTGCTGTCCTCTGTGGCTAATAGCCCATGATGATTTCTTTCCTGAATTAAAGCAAAAATGGACATACTGTAGAGCACTGCAACTGTGCAGAAAAAGACAGAATGCCCAAGGGAATATATATTTGTCTAGATTTCCCTTTTTAGGGCTGCTCAAGACCCTGTTACAGGGCAGTTTGTGCACTGAGCTGCTCTCCAAGTAGCCTCCAGCTTGCTTAAGGCAAGAGGCTCAATGTGCTGTGGCAAAGTTACTTCATAAACTGTGATTACAGAGGATTCATTTTCTCTATAAAGCAATTCTAGCTCAGCTCTGCAGTTCCTGGACAGGAATTGGGGAAATTGAGGGATAACTGGACTAGACTGTAGATAGATAACTGGAATTCTTTCAAAACAGAGTATCATTGGGATCTTGCACCTGGCAGCCTATGGAGTCTATACATCAGTGGTTCACTGCTTCAGCAACCTGCAGAACTCAGGGTAAGTAGCTGAGGTCACTATTTATAAACCAGGAAGGATTCACAAGCAGTTTTCCAGCCTTTTTCTCCTATCTGAAGTACCTTATCTCTCTTAGCTAGAGCATCCAATCCTGCTTTACAGCAAATCCCATCTTCTGTGACCCAGGGGCTCTGGAATTGGATACTGGAGGATGGCAGCTGTTCCCCATCACTGAAGCAACTGTTCACTTGGAGATAATAAACAGCTCCCATCTGGCTGGCTGGAAACTCACTGGAAACAAGGGTTTAAAAAAAGCTCTGAAGGGATCACTTGAATTTAAGACCTTCAGGAGCAACTCTGTCAAAGTCTCATCCACAAAATCATTTGGAAACCAGACTCAGCAAGACAGAAGATGGGTGAGGGGTCAGCAGCAGGTTAATGCACATGTAATTAACATTTTGCTTAATTTAGGACTAGTAAAGCTCTGTAAGGACCAAGGTTCCTGAAAGCCAGCATCCCACTCCTCCTGGGAAGAATTCTGAGCAGTTCCAGCACAGGCAGAGTTCTTGGACAACACAGAGTGGGGTTAGGAGAGATTTCTGCATCTTTTCAGCTGGAGCTGCTCCTCAGGGGCATCCTCAGGCTGGGCTGGTTCACTGACTGGCCTTGGACACCCAATCCTACCTCCTACCTGGTCCCTGGATCTTCTTCTCTCCAGCTGCATCCCTCCTAGAGTCATGGAGAGACAAACAGCTCAACTTTTCCACCTTCCCACTCCATGAAAAGCAGGCTCCTGCTGTCCTCAGCTGGAGCTTAAAAGGGTAACCTCAAATACCAACCAAACCCAAAAGAATTCTACAGATTCCACCACTCTGACTTGAGGAATGTATGTAATGACAAAGTGGTTTGGATCATCCAGCTAGAACATGATACCCTGAAGTTTTGAAGGCTTTTCTTTCCTCCAAAAGGCTGGAATTTCATGTGTCAGGCATGTGAAACAACAACCCAACAGCCCCTGTGTTGTGCAGAGGAAAGGCTGGGGCTTCACTGCAGGAGAACTGTGCTGCACAACTTACCTGCTGGAGAAAGTGCCCCAAGGGGTGTAAAATAATAAAATAGAAAGGTATAAAAGAGAAAATAAGATTTTTATATTCACATATACAATATATTACTGTATGCACAAGTTACCTCTTGTATAAAGTGCCTCAAGGGGCATAAAATAATAATATATAAAGGTATAAAATATAAAAATACATTATTATATGCATAAGTTACCTGGTTTATAAAGTGCCTCAAGGCCTATAAAATANATAATAATATATAAAGGTATAAGAGAGGAAAATATGTAATATATTGTATGTTATTAATATTTTTTATATATTTTATATATAAAAATTTATATTTTATATAAGATATCAAGGTAGAAAATATAAAATAATATATAAAGGTATAAAATAATACCCCTTTGGGCATTTTATACAAAAGGTAACTTTTGCTACCAGAGATGATTTCTGCTTGTCTCAGATTTGATCTGAAGGCCCCACCTGGTATCATAACCTCTTGTCCAAACACAGTTCTTAGGCCTGGGGTTTGGTTTTTTGAGTAGTATAAACTGCTCCAAAAGGAAAAAAAAAAAGACAAGATGCCAAGTATTTTAAGGAACTTTTATTTAATAAATAACTTCAGTAATAGCACTGTAAAAAGTGAACATCTGTTAAAATAAAAAGGCACTTAAAACAAGAATATGACTATGATGCAGTTTGGATGGTCAAAGGCAAATATACATGGCACATGTCAAGAAAGAGGTGACTTCTCACATGACAAACTCTGCAATCTTAGCTACAGGTAAAGGCAAATTTACAGCTAAGACTGCTCAAAAAAAAAAAAAAAAAGAAAATACAAAGGAAAAAAAAAAAGCTTGTGTTGATATAAAAAAAAAGACAAGAAGAACAGCAACCCAACAGGTTAACAAGATTAGAAGGGTGACAAAGCACCAGGCTTTAAACCAAGGAAATGCTACAGAATAAAGATGATGTAAGTAAGGCCCTTATGTGTTCTGAGGATGTCTTGGGACTTCATGATCCTGCCTCCCAGGGCTTGATTTCCAAAGGAAAAAGAAGCAAGTCACCAGTCAGCAACTTTTTCAGTAATGGCACGTGTTTTAAAGCTTTTTTTTTTTTTAACCCTTCTTCACATTCTACTCCCACCCTTTCATTTGAACCATAACCTGGCAGAAAAAGCAACTTAAAATTAACACTAAGCACCCACTTTTCAGTCCTTTGCACTGCTCCCTTCCAGCTTCCTCAACTTACCCCAAGCAAGCAGAATTCCCATGGCCCCCCAGCATGCTCCTTGAGTTTCATTCTCCAGATCTGCAAACTCCAGCCCTGAATTCCCTGTAAAGCTCCAAGGTTTAATACTAAATGGCTAGGCAGAGCCCTCATGCTGATTGCTTGAACCATTTCCCTCCCAGTCGTGCCCCAGAAAACCTGGATTCACAGACTGGCATGGGAAAGGTCAAAAAGGCACCATTGTGACCTTGGCTGACTAAGCTACACAGTCTCAAGTTTTGTTTTTTATGCTTTTTTTTTTGTGTTTTTTTTCTTTGTCAGACCTCTGGCACTGATTACTTTTATTTGCAACGACACCACCAACAAATTAAAAATAATAATAATAATAAAAAAAAAAAATTACATATGGTACATTTTCAAAACCTGCACAGGAAAACAAACTTCTATGTAATGAATTAGTAAAATCACTGCAGTTTGCCCTAAATCTATCTTACTGTGACTACAAAAATTGCTATGCTGCATACAGTGTTGTGAAGTTCTACAAGCAGTGTTCATTTTCCCTCATATTTAGGATTGACCACAGTTGTCACTGCACTCTTGTAAATAGGATTTTCACCCTAGAAAAAGGAAAAAAAAAAAATCAAATTATATTCACATTTCAAGCCATTAACACACAGCACTGTGTCTGCAAAATTAGCCCAAGAAACTGCTCATTAATATTTTGTTTTTACACACAGACAGCTTCAGTCAAAGCAGTTTTCCTTCTAGTGACTTGAAGAAAGGCATGCTCAGCTAATCAAGGGTTAGGGCACAATCCTGTTCAGTTTACGCCACACTCTTCCTCCAGAGCATCCAACTCAGGGGGCTGCATCCCATGGAATTGAAGACTAAAACTCTAAACAATGATGTTTCAACCACCACAGCCCTCAGGCCACACTGTGCCACAATAAACATTTAATTCTATGTTGTTTGCATTTGATTCTACCAAAGAAATGGGAAGGCTTGGAGGGTTTTGATAATGCACGTTTAATATTTATATTGAATATTTAGTACGTGTCATTTTATTCCTGCAGGTTCCCCCTGTGCACAAAAGGCACAATTAAAACTAAAAAACCTTCTTTACTGGTGCAATAAACCAGATTTTTATTGATATGAGAAATTCCTACAGAGCAACCTTTACATGTCTCTTGCTGGGATCTGAAAAGCTCCAACTAAGCTCTTCTTTTTTAAGCTTCCTTTGTTCCCAGGTTTCCTTTTATCTCAGTAAATATGACTCCATTTCTGGCATCCTTGCACACAGTGTAAACTCAAAATTAACAGATAAATCTTAGGAGGAGAAAGGGCTCCTGTGCAGATATCACCCTGGCTGCAGTTGTGGCCAGAACTGTGCCTGGATTTCTCAGGAGTAAAGGAATTTCTCTCCCTCTGGAACTCCCCCCCCAGTCTGAGATCACCTCTAAAACCATATTAATTCTATTTTACTCTATTAATTTACACAGCATTTGAAACGTGGCAGGTTAACCCAAGGAAACCCTCTCCCCAGCCACACCAACACCAAGGCAATCTGGTTTTTTTCCACCTGGAAAATCAACTGGGAGCATCACAGATGTGCCCCAAGGTGCCAAAGCAAATGAGAAACCAGCCTCAGGGTGGATTTTCCCATCATCAGTCCTGGGAAATTTGTTGCTTTCTATTTTCAAGACCTGGTACAGCTCAAGCACCTGGTGTCCAACAGCAGCTGCTGCTCCAGAAAGCCCTGTAGCTGGTGTCACTGCCCTGCCACCAGGATTCCAAGAGGCTGCTTCTCCCTGGAACCAGCTGCAAAGAGCAACCAGCCACATCCAACCCCACCTGGACTTGAGATGCCAGTCTAGTCCCCCCAGTCCAGCCACAGCCTGGCTTGCTGGACAGTGGAAGGCAAGGTTTTCTGTTCATTCCTCTCCAGATCTCAGTCAGTGTCATCTCACCTGGGTTGAGGTGAAGGAAGAACTGGGTGCCCAGTGGGGAGTGTCTCACAAGCAAGAGAACCTCTCCCAGTTCCCACTCACCCTCTGGCTTGGTTAAAACCTGACAGCTACTGGTTTGCAAAGGGATGGAGAGTTAAGTTTTGGTTTTGTTTTTTATGGCCATACAATTGCCATAGTTCTCAGCTGGACAAATTAGTTTCAGTCAATCAAATCAATCAAAATTACTTCCCCTCCTGCTATTTTAATTAAAAAATATTGCCACAGTGAGCTGGAAATGAAAACATCCAGAGGTGAGGGGTTGAATCTGTCATGAAACATCTCTTTATGCCTCCAAGTCCCTGGCAATGGGTGGTGCTTCTTCTCTTCAGAAGTTGGAACGGAGGGTTCTGAAAATCATCAGTCAGGGGAGGGTCTGAGGCAGAGAAAGTCTGGAAGTTTAACAGGCTGGATCATACACCCCCTGGAAGATGCTGCAGAGCTTTCCAACTGTGCTTTTAACCTTCATCATTTTACACCCCAGCCCTGCACACACAGGCAGCTGCACCTCTGCATTTTCTTCTTTCCAAGAGAAAAATTCTGCCAGAGTGGTCTAAAACTGGGGTATTTACTGGGTGCTCCTCAAGCAATTCATTTCAACTTGGAATCAGGTTTAAAATGCAACTTGCACAGGAAGATTTTTATACTAAAATGCTTCCTCAAGATAAAGCAGTAATTGGAGATTTATATTCTATTTATTCAGGATAAACCCTATTTACAAAGAAATGGAAGCCCTGCTACTGCCTTCCCTTCTGCCTGCACTTCATGCTCCCCAGAAAGCAGCACCCAGTGGGATTTGGGTCACTGAATGTCTCAGTTTCCAGTCCAATGGGGATTTAGCACCCTGAGAACTACTCAGCTTAACCCAACCTGCTGGTTTTTGCACAGGGTGGGAACTTCCAGAGCTTAGCTGCATCCCAGTGTTTTTAACTGGCCACTAAAATGTTGTATCCCAACATTCCACCACTAAAATGCTGTGTTCTAAACTTGCTGCCTCAGACAAATGCTGCTGGGCTGAAATAAACCCATTTTCTTTTGGCCACTGCAGAGAACCCAGTGGTTGGAGCATGCAAAGGTAGGGAAAACACAACTGTCTAGAGGAAAACACCATGCACTGAAACCCAAACAGAATCCAACAAGCCAGAGCTCTGTCCAAGATCAAATTTCATGGATTAAAATAAAGATGGAGGTGATTTCTTAAAGTGCAATAAAGAGCTCTGTCCATTTTCACCCAGACTGGGCTGTTCAGAGGGCAGCAGTTGCAGGAAGATGAACTTGTTATTCAGATTCAATCTGAACTCTCTGAGTTCAGTCCATCAGCTGCAGGGGCACTGGGGGGACCAGTCAACACCACAAAGCAGGACTGGGGAAGCAGCTGGTGCCTGAGGAGCTTTGTGGTGCTGCAGTTTGCTCCCTGCAGGGTGCATGAGGCTGCTGGGGAAGGGGGAAAGGGTCACACACTGCACAGAGTTTGTTTTCTCCTGTACAGACACCCAAGGAAGCTACTGCAGTGGAACTCCCTTGCAATGGGATCTCAGGTGACTTTCTTGCCTTGGAAAGGCAACAACTCTTTGTTCACCTCATTGAAAGGTTCTTTAATCTAGAAACCCCAGAAAATCTTAGTTGTGTGGAAAATAAATATTTTCTTCTTTTAATTCCCATGAGTCACCTACTCTGCCAGCAACATCTCCCTCTTTTCAGTGGCCAATAAAGCCAAACCCACCTCCCTCCTCCTCAAAGTTCTGATTTTTTTTAATGAATTAAAAAGAAATGCTAACAATTGTGTTTAAAACACCCCACACTTGTCATCTCTGAGTAAAAGGAAAAGGCAGAAGCCAAGCCAAGAGCAAAGCTTTCTGCAAGAAGCAGATCTGAAGGAGAAATGGCAGCAGTAAGGACAGCAGATCCTGCAAGAGCCATGAGGCAGGGGCTGGAAGTTACACTGCCTGCTTTGTTAGATGCTGGGCCTGAGTGCAAGAGAAAGTAGAGAGCTGAGAAATGAACAAGAGCTCCATGGAAAGGAGGTGAATGTGGTTGGTGTGTCAAGCAAAAAGCAAAACACTTTTACAAACTATTTTGGAGACTCTGGAGAGTGAAATGATTGAAAAAAATAAAATGAAAGTAGATTTAATCCAGGAAAGGCTCAGAATTTTCATGCTCATGTGCTGGTGTGAGGAGAAGTCAGCATCTCCAAACAGGAATGGGGTGTTCAGGCAGAGTTTAGGGCTAAGAAACTGGGGTGGGGGAGGAGGGAAATGCATCCAGGGGGATAAAAACATTTCCTCTTATCAATGTGTTGGGTTTTTTTTTTATATGGACCCCCCCAAGCTGGCTGGGCTACAAGTACTTTGGTTATTTCAATAAAATAAGGATGGAAAAAATCAGATGCATATTAAATTAATCAGCAGAGTTTTGCATTTCACACTTTTCATACAGACCAGCTCTGATTTAGGTTAATAAACCAAAGCAGTTAAACAAAATACATCTGTAAGGGCTACTCTGAATGTTCCCAGAGATCTTCTAATAAAAACACTGATATTTATAGGCTGGGTTATCTGAAGAATATCTAAACTAGCTTTGCAAACATAACTTAAACTGCCTGCTGATTTGAGGCAAGAGAAACCCTCCCCTAAACACTGTGTATCCACAATCCAAAGAGTTTCTTCCATCCTAACAGCTGTTCTATGGTAGAGCCACGTGTTTATTTGCCAAAAATATTAATAATCATCTAAAAAATCACTTGTAGAGTAATTTTTAAGCCAGTGCTGGTGGTGTTAGTAAGTAAACAGTATTACTGTCAAAACAAGACATTCAAGCTGCATTCTTTAAAGCCCAGAACCAAAGCAGGAGAAGATAAACTGAGCAAGACTCAAACTGTGACACACAGAGAGTTGGAAGTGCCATGCAAAGGGGAAAAATCAAAAAGAGAAGGAAGAAAATGAAAGAAGATACAAACTGAGACTTAGAGAGCAGCTTTACGTCCATAGTTTGGATTCTTGAAATTGTTAATAGGGCTCTTGTATATTGGATTTTCTTGCTGAAGTAAAAGAAATGGTCAATGTGGAATCATTCAGTAGGAAAAGAAAAGTCACATTCTCAACTACCACTGAAAAACTCATGCTGGATATAAAGAAAAGGGTTAGTATTTATATTTTTTTCCAGGATAAAATTAATTTCTTTTATTTAATAATAATTAAAAGACTTCCTTGGAGATTTGAAGTTGTTTGAAGTTGAAGGTGTTTCACAGAGAGCTGGGTTTTTGAATGGTTTCTTGTTTGTTTTTACAACTGGCAACAGGTAACGTTTTACAGTCAGCTTAAAAGAAGGATATTTCTGTCCTTCCATAGTCTAAAAGGCAGGAATACAATCTGAAATATTTAAAAGGATTTAAAATTCTCTTTTTCTCAACTCCTGCAGCCCTTGTACAGCTCTCAGCCTCCCAACTTACCGTGTCCCACTTGGCATTCATCTTCTCCTTCTCAAATTTAGCAAACTCTCTCCTGTCGTGGATGATCATTAGCAGTTTCCAAATCAATAATAATGCAAGTCCAATAAGAACAATTCCAGCAACCACACCAGCTACAATGGGAATGATGTCTGGGCCACTGGGACACTCTGGGGAGCAAAGTGAGGGAAACAGGCTGTTACAAAATGAGGGTGATGCACATCCAGGTGCTGTTAGGATTTCATTTTATATTGAAATCACACTTGGAATAGCAAGAAAGATGCCAATACTGTTTTCTTTTCAAATAATGGAAGTTTTGGAATGTGTACAGCTTGGAACATTCCAGATTCTTTTTATCCTTCTCACTTGTTTTTCTCATTTCTCAACAACATCCTCTCTCAGTTGTTCTAAGAGAACAAATCATGTTGTGATGATCAAGTCTAACCCCTTAAGGTATTCATCTAGAGTATTAAAAGGAAAATAACAATCAACATAGAATTTCAAGAATTACAAACTGAACAAGAGCTTTTGTGGAGCTCAATCCACACTCAGGAAACAGGTACCTAATTTCTGAATGCACCTAACTCAGGCAAATCAACCAGAGCTTCTTAGCACCCAACAGCCTCAAGAATGGACACAGGGAGAGCAGGGAACATCATTCCATACCTGGGGTCTCCACCACGTGGACACTGGCTTCCCCATTGGAGTTGACAGAGTAGGTGAAGTAGAACCAACAATCATCAACATCCTTCTCTTTGCAGTGGGACAAGGGGTCAGGCTGTCCTGGCTGTGGCAACTTGTCTCTGCTTTCAACCCTTGTCATGTTGAAATACATACACTCCTGGGAACAGGTTTCCTTCTTTTCCCCCTTGTCAAAAGCTCTGCACTGAATGCAGTCCCTGTGGAAGCACAGATCAGAAGCAATGCTTATTAATTTGTCCAGGAAAGATTTCTAGCAATGAAATGTAAAGAAAGTGTGAAGAAAAAAAACCAAAACAACAACAACCCTTCTGATATAAAAGCCAGGAAAAGAATAAACCAAGACATGTCTTTTTAGCAGGTAGAACACTGTGATTAATAAAGCCTCCTGTTTAAAGTTTCTCTTTCCCTGGATGAGCCACAAGTTTCAAGAACAGGAGGAAAAAAGCCTAAATCTGAACTAAGACTAAAATTTTTCAATGCCTCTGCCTGGAAAATGAGTAATAACAGATAAAACAGTGTAAAACCAAAATATTTACAGTGAAACTCTACCCAAGAGAGGCAGGTAAAAAAGAACTGAGTGACAAGCTTTACAGCAGGATATCACTCTGAATAACTCTGATAAAAACAGAGAAGGATTTTATACTGAAAAGCCTGGGCTGAAAGGGAACCTTAAGGTCAGCTCCACAAAGCCAAGAATCAGCCCAGCTAATAAACTTCTTTCCAAGTTTCTATGCAGAAAATGCTTGGTTTCCAAAAGCCCAGATTTCCAGAAGAGGGGCTGGAAATTTCACTGCCCCACGTGGATCCAGGTTTAGTTTTTGACTGTCAAGATAATACTTTGGAATAAATATTTTAAGCAGAAAGCTTAGCTGACACTTCAACCTTTGTAGATTGACAATGGGTCACTTGTCCAATTCAATCACATTCCTGTAGCTAACAAAACATGGCAGAGGAAAAAAACAAAGTAAGAAATAATTAGCCTACCTGGAAGCAATCAAAAGATTGTATTAATAATGTTTTCTTTTAACTATTGGTTCCCTCCCAAAAAGCTTTTACTACCTAATGGGATGATAAAAGACAATGTCCCCACATTTCAGGGTGCAATAAAGCACATTATCAAAAGCCTGCAGATGGAAATACCACAGATTACAGTGCCCAGAAGCTGGGGTTTGGTTTTCTAGGTACTTACTTGTGTTCTGCACAGACACCAAGGCAAGTCTGACACGTTTCACAGGCAGGGCNGTCACATTCTCAACTACCACTGAAAAACTCATGCTGGATATAAAGAAAAGGGTTAGTATTTATATTTTTTTCCAGGATAAAATTAATTTCTTTTATTTAATAATAATTAAAAGACTTCCTTGGAGATTTGAAGTTGTTTGAAGTTGAAGGTGTTTCACAGAGAGCTGGGTTTTTGAATGGTTTCTTGTTTGTTTTTACAACTGGCAACAGGTAACGTTTTACAGTCAGCTTAAAAGAAGGATATTTCTGTCCTTCCATAGTCTAAAAGGCAGGAATACAATCTGAAATATTTAAAAGGATTTAAAATTCTCTTTTTCTCAACTCCTGCAGCCCTTGTACAGCTCTCAGCCTCCCAACTTACCGTGTCCCACTTGGCATTCATCTTCTCCTTCTCAAATTTAGCAAACTCTCTCCTGTCGTGGATGATCATTAGCAGTTTCCAAATCAATAATAATGCAAGTCCAATAAGAACAATTCCAGCAACCACACCAGCTACAATGGGAATGATGTCTGGGCCACTGGGACACTCTGGGGAGCAAAGTGAGGGAAACAGGCTGTTACAAAATGAGGGTGATGCACATCCAGGTGCTGTTAGGATTTCATTTTATATTGAAATCACACTTGGAATAGCAAGAAAGATGCCAATACTGTTTTCTTTTCAAATAATGGAAGTTTTGGAATGTGTACAGCTTGGAACATTCCAGATTCTTTTTATCCTTCTCACTTGTTTTTCTCATTTCTCAACAACATCCTCTCTCAGTTGTTCTAAGAGAACAAATCATGTTGTGATGATCAAGTCTAACCCCTTAAGGTATTCATCTAGAGTATTAAAAGGAAAATAACAATCAACATAGAATTTCAAGAATTACAAACTGAACAAGAGCTTTTGTGGTGCTCAATCCACACTCAGGAAACAGGTACCTAATTTCTGAATGCACCTAACTCAGGCAAATCAACCAGAGCTTCTTAGCACCCAACAGCCTCAAGAATGGACACAGGGAGAGCAGGGAACATCATTCCATACCTGGGGTCTCCACCACGTGGACACTGGCTTCCCCATTGGAGTTGACAGAGTAGGTGAAGTAGAACCAACAATCATCAACATCCTTCTCTTTGCAGTGGGACAAGGGGTCAGGCTGTCCTGGCTGTGGCAACTTGTCTCTGCTTTCAACCCTTGTCATGTTGAAATACATACACTCCTGGGAACAGGTTTCCTTCTTTTCCCCCTTGTCAAAAGCTCTGCACTGAATGCAGTCCCTGTGGAAGCACAGATCAGAAGCAATGCTTATTAATTTGTCCAGGAAAGATTTCTAGCAATGAAATGTAAAGAAAGTGTGAAGAAAAAAAACCAAAACAACAACAACCCTTCTGATATAAAAGCCAGGAAAAGAATAAACCAAGACATGTCTTTTTAGCAGGTAGAACACTGTGATTAATAAAGCCTCCTGTTTAAAGTTTCTCTTTCCCTGGATGAGCCACAAGTTTCAAGAACAGGAGGAAAAAAGCCTAAATCTGAACTAAGACTAAAATTTTTCAATGCCTCTGCCTGGAAAATGAGTAATAACAGATAAAACAGTGTAAAACCAAAATATTTACAGTGAAACTCTACCCAAGAGAGGCAGGTAAAAAAGAACTGAGTGACAAGCTTTACAGCAGGATATCACTCTGAATAACTCTGATAAAAACAGAGAAGGATTTTATACTGAAAAGCCTGGGCTGAAAGGGAACCTTAAGGTCAGCTCCACAAAGCCAAGAATCAGCCCAGCTAATAAACTTCTTTCCAAGTTTCTATGCAGAAAATGCTTGGTTTCCAAAAGCCCAGATTTCCAGAAGAGGGGCTGGAAATTTCACTGCCCCACGTGGATCCAGGTTTAGTTTTTGACTGTCAAGATAATACTTTGGAATAAATATTTTAAGCAGAAAGCTTAGCTGACACTTCAACCTTTGTAGATTGACAATGGGTCACTTGTCCAATTCAATCACATTCCTGTAGCTAACAAAACATGGCAGAGGAAAAAAACAAAGTAAGAAATAATTAGCCTACCTGGAAGCAATCAAAAGATTGTATTAATAATGTTTTCTTTTAACTATTGGTTCCCTCCCAAAAAGCTTTTACTACCTAATGGGATGATAAAAGACAATGTCCCCACATTTCAGGGTGCAATAAAGCACATTATCAAAAGCCTGCAGATGGAAATACCACAGATTACAGTGCCCAGAAGCTGGGGTTTGGTTTTCTAGGTACTTACTTGTGTTCTGCACAGACACCAAGGCAAGTCTGACACGTTTCACAGGCAGGGCCTTGGAATTTGGGGTCTGTGCAGTTGCAGGTGCCACATTCACAGGTTCCTCTTCCGTTGCAAATCTGACCATTGGATGCCATGCATGGAGTAGTATCCAAAGAGCAATCACAGGCACTGCCAGTGAAGTTGGGGAAGCACTCACAAACTCTGCATTTGCAGATACCATTCCCTGTGCATTGAGAAGAGATTTCAGGGAGATAAAGTTGTGATATAAACCATGAAATGACAGTAAGAAACACATGTTCACCATCTCGGGACAGATGGAAAAGGAAACCCTGGTGGAGAGATAATGGAGACACCAATGAATTAAGAGCTACAAAACACATTTTAGCTCCTTGAGGGACTATTTGCAGGGGTGTCTCCCTTCTTCCCATTCTCCTACGTTGGGATTTCCTTTCATAAACAAAGTCTAGCAGTGAAAATTGAGGTAACAGTTACACTCCTACCATGTGCAAAACAGTCTGGGGAAGTTATATGACAAAAACACATGCAGCAAAAGAATATAGGATGCTGAAAGGTTTTCTGAATTGCTTTTTAGTTTTGAGTATGAACTGCCATTAGAGTCTTGTTTCAAGCACTGAAGGTGTTATTCTGGATCCTGCACATTCTAATCTTCACTTATCTTTCAGTCTCAGGACAGGATCTCACTGGTACCTTGTCAAGCACAGTCAAGCACTCGTTATTAGAAATAAGCTGAGGTCTTGATCTCTTTTGATTGATACAGAAGTTACACTGAGCCAGCAAAACATGATATAGCCTCAGGACAGCTGTCTCAGCATTCTACCTGAGGGGAATTCTGTAATAAACAGCAGAAATCAAGTTGGTTTTCCATCCTTCTTGGAGCTGTGATCCAAGGAAGGTGGAACATGTTAACACTAGACGGTCACGACCACAGAGGGCTATTTAATGGAGACAACTGTTTCCAATCACTAAACTGCTGGGTCTCCTCCTCTCTGTTATCAAGTGGCTTATGGTTTTTAAGCTAAGTATCTCTACAGGGTAGAGCTGTCGGATTCTGGTGGCCAGTTTTCTCTGAAGAGGCTTCTCACCTCCACAGATCAACCCGTTTGACCGATCGCAGTTGAAGTTGTCGCATTCACAGTATTTGCCAGAGTAGACTTCGTTGGTGTTTTCTCTCTTCTTGCAAACACACTGCCCACAGATGCACTCTCCATTGTTACTGCAGATTTCTGTGCTGTTCTCTCTCCTGCAGTAGGCATCCATATCCTCACTGTTGACTTCATCTGTGCTGCATTCACACAGCCTTCCAATCCGACCTTCGTTACACCTGCCAAGACATAAGCGCCGTTGGAAACGCAGCTGAAAAGTCACACAAGAAAAAGGCTGTAAAAATAGAACCAAGAACAGGAGTAAAAGGGAAATTAATTAAAAAAACAGTCTCTCAAGGGCTAGTAAGAGTTAAACTGCACATGAGTTTTCCAGCTGACAGCTACATGGCCATTCTTGAAGCTGCTGGAGCAAAGTGGACAAAGTTGCTCCTATGCTGATTACTTCTCCAGGAGGGAAACTGTGTCACCACCTCCAACTGAACTGCCACGTGGCCATTAATTAATCACACTAATTATTTCAGTGACAGGGACTGTAGCTGCTGGCATCTTTCAGTGAAAAGGTTTCCCATGAACAGCAATTAAGACAGGAGAGAAGATGATGTTCAGAGCTGCTGAGCTGAGGGAGGTCTTTGAGGATCAGTATTTGCCATGATCAAGGTTAAATATCAATGACCAAGTAGAAGTTGTTCTTGTTCCCAAAAGTGACTGACAAGCTACTGTGGGATGCTGGAGACAACTGTTCCACCAGGAAACTGCTACTGCTGCAAAAACAAAAGGCTGTTCTCCCCCAAAAGTCTGTTCTCCCCAACATGAAACCCTGTATAACCAGTAGGCAGAGAGACCAAGTCACCTTTCTACCAGAAATGGGAAAATCCCTTCTCCTTATTTACAGAGAACATCCAAAACTGACTGAAAAATGGAGCCATGGACCATAAACACTGGATCCAAAGTGGGTTACCCTCAGTTTACAGAGTATGGAGCAGTTAGGGGGCCACCTCATCTTTAACAACTTCAGCAGGCAGGTGGTGGTTCATCCTAGACCAAGTGTCCTCTAAGAGTAATTAACTTTTGCTTTATTTTTTAATTAATCACATATTAAACCACAAAGAGTGAGAATTCTACTCTTCATTTCAGTTACAGGTCACTTTCATTTCAGTTACAGGTCACTAAGCAGGAACCAGTATGTTTTCCAAAGTCCTGGATCTTGCTTTCCTAGAGAAGACCTGAACTCCAACCTGGTGTTACCAGTCTCACGTCCAGAGCTTCCAAGAAGTGATTTTCATTTTTGCTGTAGGTGTCTTGGGGGAGTTGAAGGGTTGAACCTTGATTTACTAGGCTGATCTTCAACTAGTCTCCAGTTCAACTCTTAAGTTGTGTTCTGCTTTCTGTGTGTGCAGTGCCAGAAAATTCAGCATCACTTCATTTTCAAATATTAATAAGGAAAATGGATGTAATCTAATCGCAGGGATGGGCAACAAAGGGCATTTCAAAGGCAAAAATATGCAAAAAATATATATATGTATTCTGAAAGTTTTACACAGACATGAAATTAGAAGAAACACTGCAACAGGATCCTGAAAGATCAGAAGTAAAGCAGGGAGAAGAGTAAAAGGTGGTTCTTTTCTGACTTATTACTTTTTCCTGCTATGAAACAACTAGTGCAAATCCTTGTAGGAGCTTCTACCAAAGCCTAGGAAGCCTTCAAATCTCTTGACATCACCACTCACCTCAGAAGGATATTCTTAGCTCAGCATGAATACTTGCAAAAACAAAGTAATGTCATTAATTTTGTCCCAGAAATCCATAATTTTGCCATATTACATGAATTAATTTGTGTAAAAGAAATTAATTTACATACATTAAACAAACAGAAAAAGCAGTAAGACCTATAACCTTTAAAGTTCTGACTTTTTACAACCAAGCTAATGATCAATCCTGTGAATTCCAGCCTAGGGATTATTTGCAGAGATAAGGCAGTATGTCAAAATATCCTAAAAGAAACAGGTCACTAACAGTAATTCTTGTTCTTTCACTGAAAAAAGAAGTAAAACCAAATAAACCCTAATAAAGGAAACTAAAAGTCTTGCTCATATTTAGGTGTTTTTTGCAGAAATAAACAAAATATTTCTTTCTTTACCTGCAGGCACCACATTCAAATGTTCCATTCCCTTCATGGCAGGCTGGGCTGTTAGGTTCTCCTTCACTTTGACACTGACATTCACAGATGAACTGAAGATTAATTTCCACTTCTTCAGTGAATCCCAGGGGTTTAATTTTGATCGTTTCATTTTGTCCTTTCTTTGGACATTCATTAGCTGTTACATTAATCTCAAACCTAACCTGTGAAGAAAAAGAAATGGAGTGTCACATTAGTGAAAGGAGTTTGGGCTGTATTATTAAAAATAATTAAACTACTGAGTGCTGGACACTTCAAATGAGTTTTATCTTTTAGGAGCAGCACATATAGTGTAAATTACCTCATCTCCAATGGAAATGTTAGAACATTTCCTTCCATCTTCTTGTGTGTCATTTACTCCATTCTTGCAGAAGGACTTATAGCTGATTGTCACTCCTTTTGGTAGCTTAGTGTTTTCCAGGATCACCTCTGAAGAAAGGGACTGAAACAACAGTTATTACCCAATTCAGAATGAAGTTGCACAACCATTTTGCTGAAGTAAAACCATGATACAACCCCATGTCACTGCTGGGGGTGCAGTGAAATGATGTAAGTTCCAACATGACAAAGAAACACCAGTTTTGCCCAGAGTCCTGCTGTGGTGACCCCTGGTTAAGGCTGAAGCCTGTTCTGCAGGGTCAGAACAGCTCTCCACAGCTGCTGGATGCCCCACATACACCAAAGAAAAAATGAGGCTCATTTACACAACACAGGTATCAAGAAAATATTTTGGGGCCAAAGCCTGGAGAGGTCCCTGAGGTTGATAAAGACATTTTCTGGAGGGTCAAGAAGTTGCAAAATGATCTTTTTTGCTTCCACGTGGAAGGCAGACAAAGAACTGCAGACACTGAAGAAACAGTGTGGGTTTGGGTAGTGGATTTTATTTTTTGAAGGGAAAATGTGGATCATAAACAACATAAAGTGTCTTTTAAGGGTCTAATTTTTCTAGTCATCTAACCTCTTACTGCCATAAGTCTGAATGTCTGATGTGGTTTTGCTGCACTGGCACTAGGCTTACAATTTATTACACTAACTTGCTATTTTGTAGGGAAAAATAAAATCCACCTTGGAGTATCTACCTAAAAATACCTCATAACAACTAAAAAAAAAAGAAAGAAAAATTAATACAACCCAAATAAAATCTGAACTTACATTGTATGCATCAATGATCAGCTGAATCACATTGCTGGAGTTGGAAGACAATGTTCCCACTGCTGACTTGGGTATCAGGTTTTTCAATTCCTTTCAATATTTACAAAATTAGAAGAAAAATTACTGTCTTGCTAACAAACAAAGCATAATTTGTACTATAAATATCTGTGAGGCTGCAGTATTGCCAGTGATGATGATGATGATTTTTGAGGTTATATAGAGCATTCCTAACACAAACAAGCACCCTGCCTTTTCTTCTCTGCATTTTCACATTACATTTGGCAAGAGCTTCTCTTGTACAAGCTGACCATATAGATCTTCAAGATCTTAAAATCACACTTTTAATGCATTAAAGATAGGCAGAAAAAAGAGGATTTCCAATAAAAAGAAAAGAAATTGAATATAGCTAAAAAAAACCCAGAAAACATCCTGTTAGGTTAAAATAATGAAAATATGCATCTCTTTACACACTCATTTCCTATTTCACAATCACATCCAGTAGTTTAGTTAAACATCAGGAATACAAATAGGCTGCAAAGGACAAAATACTTTCTTTCNAATTTGCACACAATTTTAATTTAACCAAATTTAATTTAAACAATTCCACACAATTCAATTTAAATTTAACTTAAACAAAATTAAATAATTTTAATTATTTCAGAGCAAACTTCAGTCTTGGTGCTTGAGAGAAAAAAAGTATAGAGACCAGAAATATGTATTATTTATCTTTACCTTGTAAACTGCCTGAAACTCTTCAGTAACAGCAAAGATTGTCTGGATATTGTTCTCACTCAGCTTCTGTACCAGATGAGCAATGGAGGGGTAATCCTATAAAAATTCAGATTTAGGACACAACAATTACTTTGACATCAGCACAAATCACCTCTAAATACATACATTAAAACTTTCAACTCTTGCACAGCTTCATGAAAAACATGAATGGCAGAGCCATCAGTTTACCAGTGGACATCCAGGGGTTATTAATTAACAAAGCAAGTTAGAATCCAACAACAAATCATAGTGTGAAAGTTGCCATTTCTTCATGTTTTCCAATTAAATTAGATTAATTCTTGCATGTTTGGTTTACTTAAGCTAAAGTCACTTGAGGTAAATGGGTAAAGTTCACAAGAGGTAGAGTTCTGGAGCTATCCCAGATGACTTAATGATTTCTTTTCCTCAGCTTAAGCATCATAAAATATTAATTTTCCTAGAAGATGCTGTAGAGACTTACGTAATAGTGGCTC
>VYZU01048139.1:0-10086 GCA_013401355.1 Ceyx cyanopectus | reverse complement strand
TTTTTTTTTTTTTTTTTTTCCCAGTCCAATCCTTCAGCTTTCATTTCCAAAGCCTTTTTCTCCTTTACTCTCTCTCTCTCTCTCTCTCTGGAGCTTGAAATAAAACGTTCTTCTTGCAAAGGCTGGGGAGAGGAGAGGCCTGGCAATTAATAATCAAAAAGGGGCTGGGAAATGGAGCCTCTTTAAAATAAAGAGATGACAGGTTTCTGTTGGTCCTCTTATCAGAGGCGATCAAAAGGAGATGGCGAAGGGACTTTGAATTGGATGGTCTGAACTTGCTGCAGACAGCCCTTTGCTCATCTCAGCACTGGTGGAGATGAATAATTAGGACCCCCGGTTAATTACAGTCCCCCCTCCTTTATGCCAATGGGTGGGGAGGTTTGCAGGGTTGAAGTGGGAGCCTTGGCCAGGCAAGGGGCATCCTATTCCTGCGCCATGGTTTAAGGTGGTGGTGGAAAGCTTGGGGGACAGACAAATGATGGTGGGGATGGCGGGGAACTCAGCAGATGGGGAAATGTAGGCACAGCACCTCTCTAACCCATGTAGAGCTCTAGCTTGGCTTTGCACCAGCATAAGGTGCATAGAAGGCTCCACTTCAACATGAGGAGGAACTTCTTTACTGTGGGAGTGACAGAGCCTGGTACAGGCTCCCCAGAGGGGTTGTGGAGTCTCCTGCTCTAAGCACTCAAGACCTGCCTGGATCTGTTCCTGTGGGCTGCCCTGCTCTGGCAGAGGGTTGGACTCAATCTCCAGAGGTCCCTTCCAACCCTTACCATTCTATGAAGGTGGAGAAGCTTCTTGCTGGTATTTTGGGGTAGGGTAGGATGCGGTGCCAGGATGGGGACTGTATTGTTTCTGCCACACTGCATAGCCATGTTTCTGTGCTCTGTCACAGGTGGCAGCCTCTCCAAGCAGGATTGGACCATCCAGTGGCCCTCGACAGAGCCGGGGAAGGAGAACAGCCCCGGGTGCCAGCCGGAGCCTGGCCAGTGGGGCAGGACTCACCTCTCACAGAGCCCCAGGGTCCAACCCAAGTGCGGGCAGCACCACTGCCATGTGAGCTCACCCCATGGCCCTATGTACACCCATGTGGACCGGCTGACCGTGGAGGGTCACCCGGGGTTGTGCCCACCCGTGGAGTCTGGCCACCGCTCCCTGCCACCCTCCCCACGCCAGCGCCACGCTGCTCACACCCCTCCTCGTACCCCCAACATTGTGACCACCATGACGCCGCCGGGCACGCCCCCACTACGACGGAGGAATAAACTGAAGCCCCCCGGGACCCCGCCACCCTCATCACGAAAACTGATCCATCTCATCCCTGGCTTCACTGCGTTGCACCGGAGCAAGTCCCATGAGTTCCAGCTGGGACATCGAGTGGACGAGGCGCACACCCCCAAGTAAGTGGGTGCCCCGAGGTGGGGTGGGGTGACAGGCAGAAAAGCCCTTGGCAGCTCAGGCAGGCAGTTGGGCTGCTGCTGGGATTGGGGCTGATTTGCTCTCTTGGGACCTCATTTTGAGAGGGTGGGGAGCACCAAGGGACTTCAGGGGTGGTGTTTGGCAAAACCCCCATATGCCGGAGTGTGGCACCAGTGGGGCTGCGGAGCCCGGCTGTGAGAGCCGCCTAAGGGTGCGAGCAAGAAAAGGGAAGGAACCTGTTTCAGCTGGAACGGGGCTATATAGGTCTATAGGAGGAGAGAATGCTGCTTATTCTAGACCTCCCCAGTATCTTTCCCATCCCTGGCAGTGCTGTGAAGGCTCGTCAGTCTCTGGCCAAACCTTGGCTCCTTCCCGCCGCTCTTGCTCTGCGGCTCCGCTGCCAGCAGAGGCTGCTGCTGCGCAGGGAACGGGCTCCCCAGCACCACCACGCTCCCTCTCCATCTCCTTCGTGCCCTTTCAGTGGCCGCGCTCAGAAAGCGCTTTTGTGGTGCTAGAAGGGACTACGTTTGGGACATCACTTCCCTCCCCAAGGATACATCGGGATGGAGCGTGGCTGGTACCTGCTAGCTTTCAAAAACAGGAGCCTTGTGCACAAATGTGGAGTTACTCTGCAGGGGATTGGGGGGTGTGTGTGTGTGTGTGGGGGTGTGAAATATGCCATGGCAAAAGCCCAGGCAGTCTGCTGAGGGATGTGATGGGAGCAAGGGAGAGCCCAGGGTGCCCTGTCATGGCAGTGCGTGGCCCAGAGACATCTGTGATGCTTGTTCAGCTCAGGCTGGGTCATGGGAGGGGTTAAAATCTGCTGCCAGAGCCTGGTCTCCCCCAGTTCAGACAGGAAGAGATCAGAGGGCTTTGGGATGGGGGACATATTGGTGACCACAGCATTACGGTGTCACTTGTTTCCCTCTTGCATCCCTGAGGCTGCAGCAGCCATGGGGCTGCAGTCGATCACTGCATGAACTGCAGGTGATGCTCTTCTCCCCCCAGTCTGGGAGCTTTCATTCTCTAAAGGCTTTTAACTTTGGGATATGAATTTATTTCAGCTGGATGATGCCTTGCTCTTTGTGCTTAGATACTGGAAAGTCCTATTTACTTTGGTTTGTGCCCAGCAAGCATCCCCCTGGTTTGCAGGAGCAAAGCCTTGGCGAGCAGCCTGGCTCCTCTTGGGCTTTTCTTTGCAGTTCAGCATCCGACCTGAAGCTCTGCCCTCCACTCATGGAGCGGGTTTTGCTGAGGGCCAACCCTGCCT
This sequence comes from Ceyx cyanopectus, assembly GCA_013401355.1. Classification (NCBI taxonomy): domain Eukaryota; kingdom Metazoa; phylum Chordata; class Aves; order Coraciiformes; family Alcedinidae; genus Ceyx; species Ceyx cyanopectus. Next base: position 7,397 of record VYZU01048139.1, on the reverse strand, counting down.
TTGCTTCTCCTAGGCTATTGGATTCCCACCGTGCTTCTCACATGCTCCAGGTCAACCTGACATGGATCTAGGGTGAGGCTTGGAAGTTACTCCAGCGAACCCTTTGGCCAGTGATTTCCTAAGCCAGATGGAGACAGGATGCCTTGACTTCCCTGCAAGGGGAAAACAAGGGGTGTGGAGAAGGAAATCCTAAACAATGATCATGGTCATGCCTCCTCTTCCTTCATCATATTCTGCCTTCCTTCAGACCCAACCATGCCCAGTTTGCCCAGCATCTCTGGTGCTCCCTCTCCCAGCAGAGCTGGGCAACTTTAATTCATGGCTAGTGAATTAATTGAGGAAAGAGAGAGGCAATGTTAAGAGGGCTCCAATGTACTGGCCTCCTACTGAGGTTCATCCTGTTGATGCAGAAGGATCTAGGCTCCCGAAAGCCTCTTGGAGAACTGGGGAGGTTAATTTTCTCTAATGGCACTTAATGATTTTTTCAGGAGGCAACCACTAAATCCTGCTTGCTAATCCCATTAGTGTTTTGGGATAGTAATTAGTGCGTTAAAGAGGCAGCTTCTTCACCCCCCCTCCTTTTTTTCTAGCAGTCTCAGCCTGGCACACAGAGAAAAGTGTTTTTTTTGGGGGGGTTTTTATCAGTTAATTCATATTTTTCTGGATATTTCCATGCAATGAGCGTGTGTTGTAGGGTTGTTTGTGTTTTTTTTCTTTTTTCTTTAATGTAATAATTTCTGTGGTGTCCAAGTCCTCTGTGCTCTCTGCAGGAGGGAGGTCTCCTTCTGACATGAAAACATGAAAGGGGGCTCAAGCCTGGAAAATGATTTAATGTTTTCTCTGATCAACTCCTCCTGGTTTTAGCTGTGCCACCGGGCTCTTGGTTTGCTTCTGGTTGTGAGTTTCCGCTCCCTGTATCATGTCCCAGCATGGAAAAAGGTGCTATACCTGGAGAGCCTGATAGTCTGGGGACCCCAAATGTTGGGTGGGATTTCCTGGCACAATGGGAATCTAAATTTACCTCCATATTGCTTCTTTGTCCTCTGGTGGGACCCATCTATAATCTTCCCAAGATGGAGGCTGGTGTCCCTCAGGCTGATTTGTTTCTTCATCTGATGTGTCTCAACTCGGGATGGGGTGAAAGAGGCTCTTCCCCTCATGAGCTGTGGTTCAGTGTGGATGGAGGAAGTTGTCAGGGTGCTGTGGGGCTGTGCCCACAATGTTTTCCATCTCGGTTCAGGCACAGAGCTAAAACACCATCATATATTTGAGAAAGCAGTAGTAGCAACTGGGTCCTCTCTGGAGCAAGCCACCATGTACTGCTTGACTCTTGATGACAGTTCATAAGTTTGCCTGTGTTTTGGAGCTTCTTTCTAGGGTTTAATCCAATGGCTTTGTACTCCCAAGACCTTCTGAAGCAGGGGTTAATTTTTTTTTGAGCTTACAACCTCAGATTTCCTGCAAGGAGCCTCCAGCTGTTGACCGTAACTCTGGGGCATGGAACATTACTCCTCAAAAGATCCCCTGGCTTCCATAAATCCACAATCCATAAACATCTCCTGAGTGGTCTTGAAACGGAAACAAAACATTTAGAGTGGTTGATAATATAATGCCCATTTAATACCTCATGAATTCCATGGGCCATTTAAATCTTTCATGGATAGTTAATGATTATTCATCAGCAAGAAGTCTGGAAAAAAAACCCAACAAAAAACAACCACCAAACTTTGATTGGAAGGTCTGAAAAATACATTAGTTGGGGAAGAAAAGTCAAGCTAGTTAAGAGTGAGCTCAAGTGTGTTAACCCTTGGAAGGGTGCATATAAAAATAGTCCTCTGGAGCAAGATCTGCTCTGGGTTGTCCTGCTCCACAGCCGTGGTCAGGTGGTCTTCATCCTTAGATCAATGTGAAGGGGAGGTGAGCCCAAAGCCTCACCTGCTTCCCACTTGTGGTTCCTTTTGCCGTGTTGGTGTCTGGCCAAATTCAGGAACTCCACAGCTGTCAAAGAATAGCCTCCAGCAAACAGCTGGGTTAGGGAGGATCTGAGCATATCAATGGTGAATTAAAGCAGTGTGACCTGATGGAGCTGAGCCCTGGAGGAAATGCTGAACAATCCCAAGGGCTGATGTGAAGCAGCTGCTGGAGGGGACGTGCAGTTTTGTGGTGTACCTAGGTCAGGTTTGGGCTGGGAGGAGGCGCCTCCAGTTCCAGGCAGCTTTATTCTGGGTACATTTTCAATGAAGTCTCTTTATCCTGTGTTGTTGCAATTGCTTTCAAGGGGTGAATGCAGATGGAGTTTGGTGTTCTGATGGAAAAGTCCAAAGTCTTACAATAATTGGCTTCCTTGCCTTTTAGCCTTATGTAAGCTTGTGTTTTGTTTTGTTGTTTTTGGTGCTGGTTTTCAAAATTGGGATGAGGATATCCTGGATGGATGAAGTCAGATGTGAAGTTCACATCTGATCTGGTGATAGAGCACATGCTCATGTTCTTTTCCTTTTTCCTTATATTATTTCCAACTGTAACTTGGCGCTTGCTCTATTGTGAGTGTTTCTCTCCAACCCTGAGAACAGGGTATCTCCTGAAGCACTTGGCCAAGTCTAGCTGTGGGGCATTTAGGCAGAGAGGTGGAAGACCAAGTCAGACTTACGTAAACCTAGGACTGGATGTCTTCACCATCTCCACCAGACCAAGCAGCCTGCAGTTTAGGCTGTCCCTCAGAGTTAATCATCTAAACTGGTCTTAAATGCTACTGAGTGATAGGTCATTTATTCTGCTGCTCTGCAACCTTTATAATAATGATGTTTTCCCTTCTATCAATTCTAATCTACGCTTCTACCAGGTAGATCAATTATTTGATATTCCACATGGGCTGGATTTGACAGGGTGACATCAAGAGAACTCTTGTGCCTGGTGTCTCTCTGACCTTTCCCAGGCTTGTAAAGGCAGGTGGATTCTTGGCGTTGGGGCTGAGCAAGAGATTAATGTTGGCTGAGCAAGAGATTGATGTTTGCAGAGCAGGTGGACACAACGGGATGCTACCACTGTGTGCAGATAATCCATATGCAGAATCTTCAGTGTTGCTTTATTCATTCTCTATGGCGTCTGAAAATGTGGAGACCCACCTGGTTATTCTGCAAGGGGCACTTCCAAAGAATCTTTCTGATTAATCCTAGTGCCTTTGAGGGTGAGTCAGGGCTGTAGAGTTTTGCACAGGTCTGGATTGTCTCCAGCTTGCTCAAAGTATGGTCTGCACACCTAGCCTTGACAGTGATGGGTAGCCTCCGTAACAAACCGGCTCTCTGCTCCAATTATCCCACAGCTCTGGGCTGCGGTTCTCCTTAGGTGTGTCATTAATGTTAATTACTGCGCTGGTATTCCATCAAGAGGAGCAGGAGCTTTAACGTGCTTGGAGGAGAAACTTCTCACCGTGTCCTTTAATGAGAAGTTGAGCCTTCTTTTACCACTTTGAAAGCAGAGAGTGTGATGATGAATTTAGATAAGGATTAACATCTCAGGGTGGGTGAGAGGTGGCAGAGCTCTTCTGCTGCCACTGATCTTGCCTGGTGTGTTGTCTTGATGGTGTCCACATGGGAGGGGAGGGTATGGCGAGGGTAGGTGCTGTGGGTGATGTCCCCAGGTGGTAACCAGGAGGTGTCATGGTAGAACCAGGAGGTCACACTTCAGCTCTTCTCAGCTATTTCTTCCAGCTGTAGCTGTGCAGGAAAAACATGAAGCAGCTCCTCTGTCCTCTTTCTTGTGATTCAAGAGGTTGGTAAGCGCATTTTATCACCATCCTGCAAACCCCCACTGTTGTGGCCAGCCCAGGGCTCAAGCAGGTGGTGGGTTTGTCAAGAGTTCTGGTGACTTCCTTGGCAATAGGGAAGCAAAAACCAAAGGGAGATCATCAGGGAGAGCAGGCTTCCCAAAGACCCATGAAACTGCTCCAACGTCTTTTAAATTCAAGAGCTGCCCAAGCACATTGTGCATCAGCAGCCTCAGGTCCAGAGGCAGCTGCAAGCAAACTACAATTAAAAAAAAAATAAAAAAATCCCATGTTTCTTCTGAGAAAGCTTTTCAGAGCTGTAGTTGCTGTAAGGAACCTCCACCTCTAGGCTCTCCAGTCACAGACAGTGGCGTAGTATTTTTGGAGAATTGCATCCCACAGCAGGTCTGGGTGTGTGCACAGGTGCCTGGGCAAGTCCTTGATTTGATCACATCTCCTTATTTGAGTTTTGCAAGCATGGAGATGATGGTGGCTGGGAAATGAAGTCTTTTACCAATGGACATCTCCATGATCTTCAGCCCACTCATTCCTCCCCTTTGAGGCCAGGCTGAGAGAGTTGGAGGTGTTCAGCCTGGAGAGGAGAAGGAGACTTTATTGGACCTTTCAGGGCTTCAAGGGCCTGTCAGAAAGATGGGGACAGTTTTGAGCAGGGCCTATTGTGACAGGACAAGGGGTGATGGGTTTAAACTAAAAGAGGGAGATTCAGACCAGAGAGAAGGAAGGAATTGTTGCTTCTGAGGGTGATGAGAGCCTGGTCCAGGGTGCCCAGAGAAGTGGTGGCTGCCCCATCCCTGGCACCATTGCAGGTGAGGTTGGCTGGGGATGTTGTCCAGAGATGGAGAAACCCACTCGTCTGGGTGCAAGTGAAGGACACTGGGGCTGAACTGAGGTGGAAATGGTTCCAGCAAAAGAAAGCTGAACATCCCTGTCATCAGTTGGCCCCAGCTGGTGATTCTCGGCCACCACCGCCCTTCTGCATCCCTCAAAGCCACATAACGGTGGAAACAAAGAAAGCAGAGGAGGCTTAATGAAAAACAGGACCTGCTTCAGGATCTTGGCAATTAGCAGCTCCTTGAGCTCCTTCCAGCCTGCCCTCCTGCAGCACTGTCTTGTCGGCACACCAGGCCCAGAAGGGTGGCAAAAAAAAAAACCAACCCACCCCAACCTGTTTGGCTCAAGCTCCCTTCAAAGAATTCCTCAGCTTTATAATTTGCAGCTGCAATAAAAAGTTAGGCTTTGTGCTACAAAAAGAGAATAATTGATCAGTAAGACTTGAACCTTGAAATTCAGCCATCCAGGGAAGTGGGGACAAGTGCTTGGATAAATATTTAATTGCTGAGGCTTTGATATGAAGAACCTGCTTTTCCTCTGGCTGGAGGAGGTGGGGTTTGTTGCCTCGTAGGGTAACGGGGAGGATAAATTTAACATTTGGTGGAGAGTCTCTATTTTTTTTTAATATCAAGCTACTATTGCCTAGAACTTGTTCAGCTCTGGGTGTATACTGAAGAAATGTTTTCTGTTCACATACTTCAAATAATACACTGGCTCTACCTGTGTGTTTACCTTGAATCCTCAAAGTGCTAAAGCTACCAGTGCCATCCTTGTTGCAGAGGGAGGGATGGGGGATGGCACTGGGAGGAAATGCTTTGCCTTTATTCTCATGTGTGAAAGGTAGCCTGGTGCCACCTGGCTCTGGTGGCCCCAGCCATGGTAGTTTTGGTCCAAACCTCATGGTGCAGGGTTGCTCATGCTGCTTGGCCGGTGAAGATATTTGGATTTTTGTGGGTTTTTTGGAAATCCCTGAAGAGAAAATGGGGTTTTGCCAGATGTGTGCCAATGTGGGAACGCAGCAGGGAGGGAGCAGAGCTGGCATCTCTTCTTGCATTAAAACATGCAAGAGAGAACTTGTGGGGTTTTCTGATTTTTATTTATTTATTAATGCAGTCATTGCACATGGATGCTGCTTGCTCAGGTTGGAAGCGACAGCCCGGTGTGGAGGAAGCACTTTATCTTCTCCTTCTTCTGATTTAATACAGAATATTGTGCAATTAAACCAGCCAAAAGGACATAAATCTTCTGGGCTGAATCCTGACCAAGGCTGTGCACTTCGAGCTGGGCAGCAGCAACCTTTAATCCTTCACAGAGCACTAACTGGAATGCCAATGAGAAGATTTCTTTTCTACTCTATTTCTCTTCCTTTAAAGTAAATGCTTGTGTTGAAATTGGAGTGTGCTGGAGAGGAGCGAATAGGTGAATAAAACATAGTCTGGTGCAGCCAGCTGGATGGGCAGCTCACCTTTTCAGGATAAATTTTAAATATAAACCTCTTCTAATTTTTTTTTTTCTTACAGTAATATTAGCAAAAGATAAATGTCTGCAGAGTATGTGGTTATTCATCAAATCCCATCTTTTAGTTAAGAAATGAGCATGGAGAAGTGAACACCACTGGAGTGCAGGGGCCTAGATGGTAGTTCTACTTTGGGATGCTCTTCAGGATGGCTGTGGGTCTGCTCTAGCCCTGCCTGATGGAAAAGGACCTGAGTGGGCTTGGTCAACAGGCAGCTGAAGATGAGTGAATGTGTGCCCAGGTGGCCAAGAAGGCACCAGCAACCTGGTGTATCAGCACTGGTGTGGCCAGCAGGACCAGGGCAGGGATTGTCTTGATTGACTGGGCACCAGGGGTCCACCCCTTGAATCCTGGTGTTAGTTTTGGGCCCCTTATTCCCAGAAGGATATTAGAGGGGCTAGAGTGTGGCCAGAGAAGGGCAATGGAGCTGGGGAAAGGTCTGGAGCAGGTGTCTGGTGAGGAGTGTCTGAGGGACCTGGGCTTGTTTTACCTGGAGAGGAGGAGGCTTTGGGGGAGACCTTCTGGCTCTGACAGCTCCTGACAGGAGGTTGGAGCCAAGGGAGGGTTGGGATTTCCTTGGGTCCTCCCAAGGAACAAATGACAAGACAGGAGGAACCAGCCTCAAGTTGCCCCAGGGGAGGTTGAGGTTGGAGCTGAGGAACAATTTCTTCTACCCCCTGCAGGGTTTTCCAGGCCTGTCCCAGTCTGCTCAGGGCAGTGGTGGAGTCCTCATAATCCCTGGAGGGGTGTCCAACTGTGGAGCTGTGGTGCTGAGGGACATGGGTTAGTGGTGCCCTGGCAGTGCTGGGGGAATGAGTGGGCTCAATGATCTGAAAGGTCTCTGCCAACCTCAACATTTCTAGGATTCTATGTAGGTTCTCCCATGCCTCTTCCAGCCCATGAATCGCCCAGGGCCATGTTCTCTACAGAGCTCTGCCCGTCCTCAGAGTCCCTTCCTCTGAGCAACCCTATAGCATCCGTACCACCCCATCTCTGTCTGAGAACCCCTGTCACTCCCTGCCCTCCTGCTGGGCTTCTGTGCATGTAGAGCCACCCTAGGGCTGAAAAGAGTGACAGGCCCTTTGTCCTGGGTGTTTGCCTGTGGTTGATTTTTTTTTTTCCCCCCACCTCCTGTTTTTCTTGTAGCAGGTGATGAACGTTTGACTGATTCCCCAGAGCAGGCGGGGACGAGCCATTCAGGCTGGATTGACACTGAAAAGGATTTGCATGAAGCATTTCCAACGAACTGGGCTTTTTTTTTTTTTT
>VYZU01048131.1:0-11172 GCA_013401355.1 Ceyx cyanopectus | reverse complement strand
CCCTGGGAATGGGGACATCAGGGCTCCCCAGATGGGGACCAGTAGAGCTCCCTGGGCTGGGGACATCAGAATTCCCAGTCTGTCAGGGACGAAGTCCAGCATCAGACTAGTGCCCCAGCCATGAGCATGACAGCACAGGCACCACAAAGTCCTCACCCTTTCCCCTAGCAGCTGCATTATAGTCATTTGCAAGCATTTATCTGGCACTTACCACTTGAAAGCACTAAGGAGGAGCAAGACAAGCTGGGTGGGAGGATGTGCAGGAGCTCCTCTCCCTCCAATACCCTCGCTGGCACTTTCCAGGTATCTGGCATCAGAGGCAGGGGGTTGGGAACCATTTCAGCCACCCCTTTGGTCCTTGCGGCTTGGCCAGCGAACAGTATTAGACTCAATTTTTTGAGGGGACATGATTTACCCCTCCCCAGTCTTCAGATATCACTGTGCCCTCTTGGCTTTGCCCCCAGGATAAGCACAGCCCCTGCATATGTCCATGTGGGTGATCAGCTCATCGCTGCCTCTGTCTGCATGGAAGTACCCCTTATTTCTAGGCAGAAAGCAATCTCATTTAATGGGCTGCCTGTGCTGAATTCACTTACAACTCATCCACTTATTAGTGTCATACAAATAAAATAAAATGCATGTAAATAATGACCTTCTGCCTTGCACACAGCCATTCTAGAACAGAAGTGATCATCGCCTCAGTCTTTTCCCCTTCCTTTCTTAAGCTTGCAGCAGAGTGGGGGTTAATGAACTAGATATAAAGCAAACAGACTCAACAAGAGGCCCCCAGCCTCAGAAAGGGCCAGGGAAATGGGGCCAAATCAGAGGTAGCTCTGCATCTGAGGAGCACATCTGCTCTGCCTGGGTTTGGAGACCAATGCTAGGCTGCCATTACATCTCCACTGCCAGGTCCCCTGCTCCCCTTCTTGCTTCTGTGGGGACCCCATGGGCTCAGCTGTAGCCCCTGTGCTCCTACTTATCACGTCTGGGTGTCCAGCAGCTCTGGTGGGGTCTTAGTTACAATTGCTCTCCATGGGTGTGTGGCTTTTGGTGGCGCTGTGCTTCAAGGTATGAAGTGATGGGTGATGGGGGTGAAATGCAGCCAGGTAGAAGTGTCTAAGGAGTCTTCCCCTCACTGACCACTTCTATAACCTTTCTTCTTTCTCTCCCAGTCACTGCATCCAGCAGATCCTGGAGGCTGTCCTGCACTGCCACCAGATGGGGGTGGTCCACCGGGATTTGAAGGTAGGACTACAGGGGAATCACAGAATCACAGAAATTAGGGGCTGGAAGGGACCTAGAAGATCATCTAGTCCAACCCCCCTGCCTGAGCAGGATCATCTAGACCAAGTCTCTCAGGAACAGATCCAGGCGGGTCTTAAGTGTCTCCAGAGATGGAGACTCCACAACCCCCCTGGGCAGCCTGGGCCTGTGGGAGGACTGGGAACCCCATTTTTGGTGCAAAACCATGTGGAAAAATTCCCAGCATCTTCCAGAGCGTCTGAAACAGAGTGGGGGAACACCATGTAGGGCTTCTGGAAAGCCAAAAAGCAAAGACCAGCTCCAGGGTGAAATAACTCCAGAGGGTGTAAGGGAGGTCCTTATAGTCCATGGTCTTCTAAGGATTTGTGGACACCTGCACACATAGAAGAACAAAGCAGCTGGGGAGTGCATCCAGAGCCATGACCTTCCTCCATGTGTGCTGGGAAACTCACCTTACCATGGCAGCAGAGCCCCTGGGGTGTTTCACTCCTCTCCAACCACCATCTCCTTCTACAGCCTGAGAACCTGCTGCTGGCGTCTAAGCTGAAGGGTGCTGCTGTCAAGCTGGCTGACTTTGGCCTTGCCATTGAGGTGGAGGGGGACCAGCAAGCGTGGTTTGGTGAGTAGGATTGGTTCAAAGTGGGGTATCCTCCAGCCCTTGCTGTCATGTTTGGTCAGGGAGGCTCCAGGAGGGGGACACATTCCCAGGACCTGAACCCCAGGGTATGGGAATGTCCCAGCAGCACCAGCCTAGGAGGGAGGCACAGCAGATGAGGAGGCTGATGGCTCCAGCTGTGCCCCTGGAAACAGTCCACCATTGATCCAGGGTACAGGCAAACAGCTCCACAGCGACTTGGTGAGTCACTGAGATGTCTTGATGAGCTGGACAAGCTGGCAAGAGGGGTAAACCCCAGGGCAGGAGAGTCTCTTCCAAGATCTGGAGGTGAACATCAGAGCACTCCAGCCTTATGCGTCATCCTGGCATTTGGCAGTTGCCACTGGCAGAAAGCTGAGGTCTACTATGCTCTGCTGTCGGGAGTCGAGATTTCTGGAGGGAGGGTGCCTCTCCCACCGGGTCTTCATGTGCCACGGACAGGGCTCCTGGTGCTTGTGGTGCTTGTCCAGGCACCAGGTGCTTCTGGTGAGCTATGTGGGGATGGGGGCACCCTGCCATCAGTGTATGATAGACTGTCTGTCCCAGGTTTCGCTGGCACACCGGGATACCTGTCCCCCGAGGTGCTCCGGAAGGACCCCTATGGAAAAGCTGTGGACCTGTGGGCTTGCGGTAAGTCAGGCTGGGGCTGAAATGATGGGAACAGGCTAGGCTGGGCTGTTGAAAATGGGGTGGGCTGTTCATCCAGCATGTTGTACCCTCTCTAGAAGTGTTGGAGGCCAGATTGGATGGGGTTCTGAGCATCCTGATCTAGCGGAATGTGTCCCTGCCATGGAAGGGGGGGTTGGAACTAGATGATCTTTAGGGTCTCTTGCAATTGAAACTATTCTATGACCCAAGTCATAGTTGTTAGACACACCTCAGGGAGGTCAGGGTGGAGGATTTACCCAAGAGGTGGCACATTATTCTGGTTTGTTCTCAGAGCAGCACCCTCTTTCCTAGTCCAGCGGTACCCTTCTCAGAAGGATCAGACCCCTTACTATACACCCAAAGCCCCAGGCAGAGGAGATGATGTCTCTTTTCCTCTGCAGTGCTGGTGGGACTAGTCAATGCCCCCATGCAGCTACAGCTGCAGGGGAGTCTTCTTCCAACCATGATGGGGAGGAAGCATCACCCAGCCCTGCTAGGGCACGCACCTGAGCTGTGCATGATGGCTTCCAGAGCCACGCATCTCCCCAGACATGGAGCACGTCAACATGGAGCTGAACCCACCAATGAGCCTTTTGTTTTTTAATCAGGGAGCAAATACTCTTAATGCCCTAATTTCTGTTTCTCTACTTGAGTTGAGCCAGTCCACAGGTTGGGTCTACTCATACCTCCAGCAATGAACTCTCCCCCATTGATCCCACATCTCCTTCCTCTCCTGGGCAGGTGTTATCCTCTACATCCTGCTGGTCGGCTACCCGCCCTTTTGGGATGAAGACCAGCACCGACTCTACCAGCAGATCAAGGCTGGGGCTTATGATGTGAGTGGGTTTGTCTTGCTCCCCCCTCTCATTGTTTCCCCTCTCTCCTGCTGTCATCATGGTGCAGTCTGCTCTCCTGAAGAGCAAACAGGACAAATTAAGACAGTGAGAGCAAATTTCTTTGCTCTGGTCACAGAGGGTTGGCTATGCCCAGGTGCACACACTGGCATGTTTCAGGTCTGCTTTGCAGGACAAATAGGTCTTTTCCTAGGCCTTCTACCTTTCTCCCTTCAGCCCTGCTCTCCAGTTTTCCAGCTGGCAGCTCTTTCCAGTTGCTACTGTCTCTCCAGTCTGTCCCATGAGCAAGAGCAAAGGGTTGCAGAAGAACCAACCCAAGTGCAAAGGAGCTTCTGCTCCTTCTATGGCTGCCTGCAGTCTCTCACCCAGGACACTTGCTTTGGCAGTTCCCCTCCCCTGAATGGGACACGGTCACTCCTGAAGCAAAAGATCTTATCAACAAGATGTTGACCATAAACCCATCCAAGCGCATCACAGCTGCAGAGGCTCTGAAGCACCCCTGGATATCGGTGAGTTTGGTGGCACTCATCTCTTGGGGTTGAAGGTCTAGGGTTGTGGGGGTTTGCAAAGGGAGAACATCTCACTGGGGAGCATGTGTTATCAAACATACTGTCAAACCCTTTTCTCCATCCTGGGAAGATTGTTTCCTGGCATGATTTCTCCCAGTGCTCTCAGAGCAGCCTTTTCCCTGAGGCTTTACAGCAGAGAAAAGCTTGGAGTGTGAATGCAAACAGTATGTCCTTGGGGAGCTGGTGATGGGGGGAACACATGTTCTTAGCCACACAGTGAGAGGCTGATTTCTTTGTGTCATACTGCCCGGGGGGGGGGGGGGGGGGGGCTTTCCTCATAGGTGATGGGTGTGGGCTTGTGTTCATCCATCCATGCACCCCAGTAGCAATCCCCCCCAGCCCCTCTCTGCTGCTCCAGATGCCAGTTCACACTCTGACTCAGCTCCTAAAGTCAGGAGGATTCCATGGGCTTAGCCCTTGGTCTCATTCCATGTGCAAAGCACATGGCTAAATGTGGCCATTTAGTTGACGGGTTAAGTCAGGGTTAAGTCAGGGGGCAGCCAGCTCTCCCTGCAACCCCCGACACTGCCAGAGCAGATCCTGTTGGCTCCAGGTCTGTGATCTCCTACTGCCTATTAAAGTATTATCTGATGCTGCTTGCAGCTCTGGCCCATGACTTGGCCGCAGGACACCACACACATGTGTGCATGTGAGAGCAGGGCAGGGGGAGGCCCTACCCCTGCAGTGCCTGCTCTGAGCCCAATCTCTCTCTCCCCAGCACCGTGCCACAGTGGCATCATGCATGCACAGGCAGGAGACAGTGGACTGTCTGAAAAAGTTCAATGCCCGGAGGAAGCTGAAGGTAAGTATCCTAGTCTCCAAACTGTCTGCACAATGCATGATCAGGTCATCAGTGGGTTTGTCCCTTGTGTGGGAAAGGACAGAGTGGTGTCTCTCAGTCAGTGGTATGGGGGTGACAGACACTTGGGGATCCCTATTGTAGAGAAGGGAAAAGAGTGGGGTGGTGGCTGCATGTGGCTGGGGTTCCCAAGTGCCTAGAGGAAAGGCACAATGGCAGAATACACTGAGTTATGCAGCTGCCCTGGACACTGGGGCAAGGACTTTTCTATTGGAGTCAGTGTCAAGAAAGCTTCTCTTTGGGGCAGGACATGGATCTGGGAGGTGCAATTTTTTTTGCCTGATGACCAAGTCACTTTGCAGCCAAGGAACAAAGGGATCCTTAGACAGGCAAAAAGCTCTGGCTCACCCATGCCAGCAGCCCCACACAGAATCACAGAATGTTAGGGGTTGGAAGGGACCTAGAAGATCATCTAGTCCAACCCCCCTGCCAGAGCAGGATCACCTAGATCAAGTCACCCATGAACAGATCCAGGTGGGTCTTGAGTGTCTCCAGAGAAGGAGACTCCACAACCTCCCTGGGGAGCCCGTTCCAATGCTCTTCACCCTCACTGTGAAAAAGTTTTCCTTTTGTTTACCCTAAACTTCTTGTGCTCCAGCTTGCTCCCATTGCCTCTTGTCCTATCACTGGATGACATTGAGAAGAGTCTGGCATCCTCTCTACACTCACCTTTAACATATTTATAGACATTGATGAGATTCCCCCTCAGTCTCCTCTTCTCCAGGCTAAAGAGCCCCAGCTCTCTCAGCCTCTCCCCATAAGGAAGATGCTCCACTCCCACAGGTTTTCCCTTTTTGGATGCTGCCCTGTGCTGCAGCGTGGATCCCTCTCTGAAACCACCATTTCCCCAGGATTTACTGTGAAGCTGGAGCACCTCCCTGAAGCACCCATCTCCCAGGTGCTGCTCAGCCTCAGCCAGCAGCATAACACTGGGAAGGGGCTCTAGATACTGCAGTACCTCCTCCAGAGCTAGAGACACAGAACAGGATGGAGCTGATCCATGCCACAGCCAGAGCCATCAGCACTCCATGCCTGCAGGCTGCTAACAAGATTATCAAGAAAAGAAACTGGCTATATTATTATTATTACTTTTCAACTAGACAAGTAATCAAATTAGCTCAGGCATACACTTCAAAATGGTAATCCATTATTGTAGGCAATTAGTCCAAAGTAATCTCATTATACGCTGAGCAACTAGTTGATAGAGTCAGATGGAAAAGGGGAAGCATTTTTATGGATGTTATTTTGCAGTGGTGATCTTTGCATGGCTCCTGTGACAAATCCCTGCCCCATTGCTCTTAGCTGGCACAGCTTTAATGGCAATTAAATACAGTTCTGCTCCCGGGGGCTTCCCTCGCTGCCCGTCACTGGCCCGGGTCAGTGGAGTTGTGCTACATCTAGGGCAGGGTAGAACGAAACCAATTTGTACCCTGGGGATATTTAATATCCCTTTCATCTTGAAAGGAGAGCAGGTTTGGAGACTGCAATCCAATGTCCTGGCACTGTGGATATGGAGTTGGGTACCAAGGACTGCTTTTGATGGCAGGAGAATGAATGTCAGCCCGTGGGACAGTTTCCTTCCAGTGATGTGGCTAGGGGACAGGTGCCAAGCAAGGTTTTCCTCCCATTGGGTCTGGGGGAAGGGAGCGGCAGGGTACAGAGGGCCAGGGCCCAACACACCTTTTTCTTTTGCCTTCCGTGTCTTTCAGGGAGCCATCCTCACCACCATGCTGGCCACCAGGAACTTCTCTGGTAGGTGCTATCTCCAGGGTTCATCTCCTTGTCTTACAGGGTGTCCAGGGCAAACATGAGGGTCCCTGGAAAGCTGTCTTTGCCTCACATGTCACAGAGGCAATGGGGTTACAGCCTGGCAATGTGTGGTGGTCCAGGTTGGGTCACCATCTGTCAACTCCAGTCTGGCTGCTGGCTTGGGTTGCAAGAGAAAAGGTGTCTGGCTGAGGTGTGGTGGTCACCAGAGATTTCAGCTTTTGGGGATTGCCTGTGCCCAGCCATCTGGAATGTGCCAGTGTGAGGATGGGTGCTGGGACAGCCAGGGCTCAGACAGCTGTTTTGTGTCCTCCTGGAGATACTTGTGGCTCAGGGAGAGCATCTTCTGCACCAGCAAAGTGTCAGAAAGGTCCCTGGTCCCTTACAGCTTGCCTGCCTGGTACCAAGCCTTGCTGCTGAGATTTCACAAGCCAGGATCACCTGGTTCCAGCAATTCCCAGACACAATAAAAAAGGAGATGGGTACTGTAGAGCTCATTCACCTGCTGTCACCTCCAACCCTTCCCAGTGCTGGGGGTGATCCTGGCATAGGTGCTGCCATGGTGGGATGAACCAGCCAAGCCTGGCATGCCAGCGGAGCAGGCTGGTGGCAGCTGCTTGGTGTTGGATGGGTGTTTTGGACTGCTTTGTTGAGGTGCCCCAAGAGTCAGGTGTAGCAGGTGGGCAGGGAGGAGATGGGGGCTGCTGGCCCAGCCAGGTGCCAGGGGAAAGGGCTATGTCTGGGGTTGGTATCTGCATTTGTTGTGGGGGGATCATGCTGACACATTTAGCACTTGTGGGCAACGTGCGGTGGGGCTGGAGGAGACTAACAGCTGGGGGGATCCGGTGTCAGGTCCTGCATGGGGACACAAAGCATCAAAGGGCAGGAAATTCAAAAGCATCCCTAGTAGCACTGCCCATCCCACACAGCCCAGGGGCTCACTGGTCCTCCCTGCCTGTAAGCCAGTGGGTAATGGGCTCCGATCTGGGGCTGAGCCCCACCAATCACCAATCCCACCCTGCTCCAGGGGTGCAGGGGGAGCGGGGTGGCTTGTGAGCGCAGGGAGCTGGGGCAGTGCTGACCACAGTAGGTGGGAACTGGGGAAGGCATCTGCTTTTCATCATTGTCAAAATGTGGGCTGCAGCTGTCGGGCTGACGGGCTGGCAGCACATGATCCCAGCAGCATGGGGCTAAAATTAGAGGGTAGCAGGCGAGCAGCCCATTCCACCACACTGAGCCGTGCTCGGTCACCAGTACCCCCTGGACACAGCCTTCCTGCTGCCAGACAGCCCCACTGGCCCCTCTAAGACACCCCAAGGACTCAGCGTGACATTAGGAGATGGGTCATGCCCCTGAGAGCTGCCGGGACAGAACTGGACGGTGCTGACAAGATCTCCCCTGAGCTTGTGGGGGCTGCACTGAGGGTTGCTCAAGTGAAGACAAATCCCACCAGCCAGTTCTGTGGGGTCTTGCCACTCTGACATCCAACACCATGCTGCTGATCCTTGGCCTCCTAGTCTTGGTGCCCTGCCTGGCTCTCCTAACCTCCTTCCTCCTCTCTCCAGGAGGCAAAAGTGGTGGCAATAAGAAGAATGACGGCGTGAAGGTAAGTGCCCTCCCCACTGCCCTCTACTGCCTACCCCTCAGCTGCTGGGGTGGCGGTGGGGTTCTCCATGCCATGCCCATGGTCCCCACGACACCTTTAAAGGGCATCTGTTGGCCTGGCTGTCCCAGCGTGTCCCTGTGCCAGACTTGACTCCTGCCAGGACAGGCAGTGCCCAGGAGGATTTGGCGGCGAGCAAGGGGAGTGGGCTTGTGCTGGAGGGGTGCATGGGGGCAATTTGCTGCTGTTTCATTGCCTGCAAAATGTGCTTGCACCTTGTTGCCCCGATAAGGGGGAGAGGCTCGACCAGGAGAGGGGCAGGGGACATGTGGGGACAGCTTTGCAGTCCAGAGCCATGGCTTCAGCCTGGCAGTAGCCATACAGTGAGATGGGAGGTTGCATCTCCCGTTCACCCCAGCACACTGTGGCTGGGGTCATCCCCCAGCTCCTGTCCCATCACATCCCAAGGGTTGATGTGCTGCTGGGTGGCACATGGGTGCCTTTAACCTTCTTGGCCCTGTGTGCCCAGTGCAGACAGAACAAAGGAACCCGGTGATGCTTGGCAGAGAAAATGGCTTGGTGATGCTCTTAAAATAAGTTGGTGCTTGGAGGACCTTGTTTCTTGGGCTGCATAGCCCTCAGGTTCACCTGCCCATCCAAGGTGGGGCCACAGCTCTAGGACAAAGTAGCTCCTGAAGACAGCAAAATCCTACTCTCAAGAAGCTTCTTGTAATGATACAGAGATGTGGTTAGCAGTGATGAGTGAGCTCTGTCAAACTCCTGCAGGAAGGAATGGTCCATGTGAGGATCTTTCCTTACTTATTCCCTTCATGAATACAAGCTATCACTCAGCAGGGGAGAACTGGTGTGATCACATCACCCATCATTACTGGGCAAGGTGCTGGGGAAGCAGAGCTTTGGGAAACCAACTGTCTCTGCTACTCTGAGACCCCAGCTGCTTCTGGGAGTCACCTGAGAAGTGACACCACAGGTAGAGCTGACTTAGTATGACTGCTGGAACACAAGTGAGAATGATCAGGGGATGCATTTTTAATCTGTAAAAGGAGGGACTGGAGAATGGAGAGGCTTAATCAGGCACAATCCTGAAACTAGTTTTCCAGCAGAAAAGGTCAGTATTGAATTTCATCTCTAGAATTGCAAGGATGATGTGGTGGTAGAAGACCGTTTGCCAGCCCATCTTGCTGCTGATGTTTCCTTTTTGTCTTGAAAGCAGCTTTGGGACAGATGTTATCCTGGGAAGAGGGGCACTTGATGTTGTAGCAAAATAGCTAATTTGGGCGAACAGCTTTCTGGCCCATCACTGAAACTCAGTATGAGAGTCTGGTTTCAGAGCAGGATCAGAGGGGCTGAGCTGTGACTCCAATTCTCAGCCCCTTGCTGGTGAGCAGGGATCAGAGAGTGAATCTATCCTGAGTGCAGTCTGCCAGCCAACACTCAGTGCAAGAGGGTGTGCAAACTGGAAAATGAGTTTGCTTTTCCATCACCACTCTTCCTACAAGTGGAGGTGGCACTGCCTGGCTAAATGGCCAACAAGATAGAGGAGTAGAAGACAAAGTAGAGGAAGGCTCATTCTCATTCCCCTGCTCACCTGGGGGGCACTTGCAGCGTAACACCCTCATGGGCACAGAGTGGCTGTGTGCTCCAGGAGAAGCTTTAATGGCCACAACAGACAGCTGGCAGGTGCCAGGGCATCACTGGACAGTGTTAATCTCTTTACATCCTGATGGAAAAGTGAGGCAGGAACCTGGAAACTTGCCTCAGGTGGGAAGGGAAAGTCCTGCCTTCTCAGGACAGGACTGAAAGTCAGGCCACATAGTGAGGTTCAGAATCAGAAGAGCTGAGCTCTCATTTGGAGAATCTTGCTCAACTGACCATCCTGATGAGAGCAGGCAGGTCCGAGGCAGTCACCCCTGCTGTTCCTGCTCAAAGCTATGCAGGTAACTCATGCTGCCTGCAGAGCCCTCCAGCAGCAGGATGGTGCTAGCCCAGGCTCAGAGGGTTTGAAACTCACCCTCCTGAGGAGGTTCCTCCCCTAATGAAAACATTCACAGGGTCAAAAATCCCCCTCATGTCCTGCTCTGGGATCTGTAGGAGGTCTTCTGGTCCCAGCAGCTTACAGAACCTTCTCTGCCCTTTGTAATGTCACATCTCGTCACATTGTAAACTAATGAAATCACTGCCCCGTGTTGCATCCTGTCCCGTCCTAAATTAATGAGCTCACTGCCCTGTGTTGCATTCTGTTACTGTATGTCCAGACTCGATGCGGTCACTGCTTTGTGTTGCATTCTGTTGCGTCTGAAATCTCTGCAGTTTACTGCCCCGTCCCAAGTCCTCAGGGAGCAGAAGCTGTCAATCCTGCTCACCCTGCCCTTTAGGACATTTTTTGTTCTGGTGAAGGAAGGGCAAGGATTAATGTAGGACCTGGTGAGGGACAGGAGAGCTGCACTGGCACAGGGGGAAACTCAGCTGCTGGGAGCCACTTAGGATTTGAAAGGAGCCACAAGGGGGAATGGTTATCAGCAGTTGTTACACTGCAGCCCACCCACACATCCTGACAGATCAAATCATGTACTTTTAAGAGATTTGCACTGTATGTACTGCTTTTCCCTCTGCAGGGCAGGCAGAGCTGGTGCCTTGTTAAATATGCTGTTTAACACACATTGTTATTCGGCACTGCAGCTTCTGATTCCTGCACACCCTGTTGTTTATCCCCCTGGGGCTGGAGGTGGAGAGAGGCCATTAGGCAAGCATTCCTGTCCCTCTGTCTAGATTAGAGATGGAGATGAGGAGTAGAACACAGTGAGGAAAGAGAGTCCAGAAGTCAGTTGGGATTGCAAGCAGAAACATGGCTATGAGGTCATCTGACCCAAAAGCCTTAAAGTTTAGTGCTTTGGAGATCAATGGATTGAGGTGGACATCTGTGTGTGTGTAAG